>CAKALG010027130.1:0-12843 GCA_916700815.1 Helicolenus hilgendorfi | reverse complement strand
GATATATAAATATATAAATGAATGCTCCCCCACCTCCTCCAGACTGATGACCTGCTATGCCTCCAGCTGGGTCAATTAACAAGCAGCATCAACAGTTTAAAACCCACCTGATGCTCAGTTGACACTCACTGGCCCCAGGAAACAATGGAGAAAGCTTTTGTCTTTAAAGGTAAGACAACTGGTTTTATTCACAAGATAGATATATTCGTTTATGTCTGATCAGATGATGTGATTCTAAGTGGGATCTAATGTTTTACCTCCTAGATATGAAAAGCTTTGAGTGTTCATCTCCATCGGAGCTTGACAGGATGTTTTTGGGGGAACAGAGTCTGCCGTCTGCTCTGTTGCTGGAACAACTGTCCACATCAAGAGCGTCAAATGACACAACTGCTGATGGATCCGACACCAGACCGTTCATCCTGGCTTCTCCCTGCCTATCATCGGATTCCATTTCTCCCTCTCAGGCATTTTCAGTGAACAGCTTAAACGCTCAAGAGACTGACAATTGTCTCCTGGCTGTGCCTTTGCAGGGAAAGTCATCCACTCCCTACATGTTACTTAAAAAGCAAAAAAAGGCTGCTTGTGATCTCGCTGTTTCTCATATGTCATGGGATGTGTCGTTGATTAAGTCCGAAAACGGCTCCAAATCCTGCCTTGAGTTTAGTGCTCCGGAGGCAACATGGAGTCCAAAACCCCAGTCTACACAACATTCACAAGCTGAAGTTTCTCCCTGAGGTGACCCCGAATGTTCCTCTAATCACACACTTGGCATGGAGAAATTTTTAAGAGACTTGGATGGAATTTTCAGCTGTATATGATTTGTGTCTGCCTCTGTATCCACCAAGCATCAAAGATGAATCAAAATGGATTTTAAAAAATGTGAAGGTAAGCTGCTTGGCTAAGTTAATCATTTTTAATATTTGACTCTGGCAAAGATCTGCAATTCTAACTCTTGATTTTGTTTTTTTTTACAGGATCCATGTGAGGATTCATGCAGAGAGCTCTGTATGCCTTTTTTTAAACAATGATTTGAAAGATTTAAATAAAAGTAATCAATGACTTTATTTGCTCAAGTGCATTGTACATTTTTTTCCCAAAATGAAATGCAATATAATACAAAGGTATAAAGATAAATATCTTGTATATACAGTTTCTAAAACACAACAGCTTTATCTCCGTTACTAAAGAATATACTAATCAGCTTGGTCACATTACAGTGTGTTGAAAAGGCAGCTGGAAATAATCAAGATGTTTCTTGAATCCAATCACAACAGCGTGAATGGTGCCTCTGTGTCGGTCTCGTGCTCCTGCAGGGAGGGGGAAATTATTTTTTAGACCAGACCATCAATGCATAATCTTTCTTGTAAAGATTTTTTTTTTTTTAAAGGTTCTCACCTGATTGAGTTTCTTGAACTCTACAACCTGGAAGAAAATGTGTTCCAAGATGTGCTTGGCATCCCTCTGCTCTTTATCCAACTTTGGAGTCACCCCCAGGATTTCACCACATTTCCGCACGTAGAATTCAAGATCATCGTCTGTACCTATTCATTTTTAAGAACAGAACCGGTTAAAATTAAATAAAAAAACGACCTAAAGGGATAGTTGAGATTTTTTTTTTTTTTTAAGTGGGGTTGTATTGGGTACTTATCCATAGTCAGTGTATTACCTAGATGACAATCGGCACGCCCCCAGTTTGGAGAAACAGACAGGAGTACCAGCACAGGAGTAAAATAATTGTGCTGCTGTGGACGGGGGCAGCAGCAAAACATATTTTAGCCAACCCCCCAAAAAATAAATCGATTGTGTACGCTATATTTAGAATATTTTCACAACTCTACCTTGCCGTCGGACAGCCCTTTCTGATGGAACTGAAGCAGTTATCTATGCTCTCTTCAAAACCACCAGACTCCATTGACAAAAAACAGTAACTCTACCTTGCGGAAGTTGCTGGTCTACCGCTACCTCGATCGGTTAGTTTGTGTTATTTTGTGACTTTGGTGTTTTAAAGGGTTGGTTCAGATTCCCCAAAGTCAAATAATGCAAACAAACTAACCAAAACAGCGGTAGACCAGCAACTTTGTGTTCTGCAAGGTAAAATATTAGTTTTTGTCAAAAGAGTCTGGTGTCTTTGAAGAGCGCATAGATAGTGGTTTCAGTTACCTGTTGGAAAAGGCTGTCTGACGGCAAGTGAAAGTGGTAAAAATATTCTAAATGTATCTATAATTTTTCCTTTTGGGTGTCTAAAATATATTTTGCTGCTGCCCCAGTCTACAGCAGTACATTGCTTAGCTTCGGTACCGGTACTCCTGCCTGCTTTTCCAAACTGGGGGTGTGCTGACCGTCATCTACTGTAGGTAACACACTGACTATGGATAAGTACCTCATACAACCCCACTTAAAAACCTCTGAACTATGCCTAACAGTCCTAAACCTTACCAGTTAATCATTTTGGTTTAGAAAAGAATTGAACTTACATTTATTGGTGAGCTGTGCTAATCGCACTTTCTCTGAAGAGAATGTTTCATCTAGATCGAACAGGTCCAGCATAGGAGGAGGCAGATCGCTTAAGGCGGGTGGAAAGACCTAAAAGACAAGACAACACCCACTTCTGGGTTTAAACTTGTGGGGCTTAAAGCAAAATTTATTTTTCCTTAACGTTTCAATTGTAGATGACTCTAGTCTAGAAATTACAGTAAATCAATTGTATGTATGTGAAAACATTGTCTGGGACAGGAATGCAGGACAGACACTTACAGCAGGTTGGAGCTGAGGCAGAGGCGTCTCAAACTGTGGTGTGATCAGCTGAAGTGGCTCGTCTTTGACATTAAGCTGCTTGTAAGCACTGCAGAAAACATTTAACATTTTTTAGCTATAAAGAAGATTCAAGATTTCTTTGTTATATATCAATATAGAGGTATAAGAGAGTAAAATTCTTTGTTTTGCCTCCTTGACCTAGCAACATTTAACAATAAGAGACATTAAAAGGTAACAGTACAGTAAAATACAATATAATTAAATAATGTGTAGTGTGCAAATGTGTATGCCCTATATTTACATGTTGTGTGTTTGCACAGTTACATCTGTGTGTGTGTGTGTGAGTCTCAGACAGGCAACAGAGTTTTAGTGTCCTTTGTTTATGAGCCTGGTTTCCCGATGTCAGACGGCAGCAGCCGAAACAGTCTGTGGTTGGAGTGGCCGTGGTCTCTGATGATCCTACAGGCCTTACCGACACACCAATCGTTGTAAATGTACTGGATGGAGGGAAGCTCACATCCGCTAATGCAGTGGGCTGAAAAATCGGCAGTGAAGCAAGGATAGCCTTCTCGGGCGTATTTTGAATTCTCACCTGATGACTTGGGGTAAAGTGTCCATTGACAAATTGAACAAAGACATATCAAAGAGCGAGGTGAAGTCCCTGGGGGTTTCATCACCCTCTTGTAAGCACACTCTGAGATGTTCTGACAGGCACCCTGTGTCTGGCAACATGGTGTAATCTGTGATCTAGGGGACAAATGGACAACATGGGATCTTTGGATAATTTCGAAGACAATATAAGTGACGCCATTCTCCTGTCAAGTATACCTCCTCACCTCTGGGTCTTCCGCATCAATCTGATTCAGCTGAATATTATCAGCCATGAGCCACTGGAGCACAACATCCTGCAATGAAAAAGCAAGACAGGCTGTTGTGCACAAACATTGATGCTTAACAAAAATTCAACAAGAGAGCAGAATACTCTTCTACCCTTCTGATGTTTTAGTTGATGAAAAAAAAAATCTTTAAATGTCAACTGGACTCACCATGATTTTACTGTTCTCCTCTTTGTCTATGTACTTGTCACTGAACATGTGGCAGGAACCCAACACTGCCAGTTTGCCAGCCTCCTTCATGAGACATAGGACATCTTTCAACATCATCTCAAGTACACACAAGTGTTATATGGTCTGGGAATGAGTGTGAAAACTACATCTGACCTTTCCTTGATGGAAGGCCAGGACAGGCCTGTTGAGGGGGAAGCAGACGGAGCCAGTAGAAAGAACAGCCACAGCAGGCTTCATCACACTCAGAGTGGCACCGTATGGGTACACAAATGTCAGAGCCCTACACAAATAAAGACAGAAGAGCTTTGCGTTAAATAACCCACCAAAACACTAAATGCAGTACTTAATGAAGAAGATAGGAGTATAAAAGTAAACAACTTACTGTGCATTGTTTCCAACATTTTCATCTTCGATGACGCCTGTGACCACTTTGCCAGCAGCCCGACTAATCTCTCTAAACAAGAGAAAGACTTAGAATTAGCTAAGAAACAAATCTGTTTAAGAGTAGTACATTTATTACAACTAAATGTGGATACATAGGTACAGGCTATTAACAGTATGGGAGTTATTGAGTGCTACAGGAATTAGTCCTAAAACCTGGACGTGGATTAACATTTTTGCACTTCTGGTTCAAAAAAGTCAGGAAGTCAATGGGTTTTTAATTAGATGCCTGAAATAAGTTCTGTGGTTAACACAAGCTTAAGATATTTTAATGTTTTGTTCTATGACATAAAATACATCAATAAATACCCCACTCGTGAATTTTTAAGCCTTTATATGTCTTAAGAAGGCAGCTGCTAACAAGTGTGGTGACGTGAAGTCATGCGACGTGATGTGGTTTGTTTATAGCCTACCGTTAGCTTTTTACTTCTGGCGATTGCATTTACGCTTTAAAAATCATAAAAGAGGTGTTAATTTGTGGAGATTATCTTGCTGAACAAAATGTGTAAATATAAACGTTTGTTTGTCACAGAGCTTATTTTCTGCAATAATTAAAAACCCAATGGAACAATCCCATTGGCTTTTTGTCGAGGGAACCAGGGTAATGCTAACTTCCTGGTTGACCTACAAAAATATGTCATCCCTGGAGCACTCTATTGGAATATACACTACAAAATGGGCGTGTTTGTGTGAGAAAAATATATGCTCCAACGACAAACCTGTTCAATACACCATTAGACACAAGCGCCTCCTTAGGATGGAAGTATTTGTAATACACATTCCTCACAACAGCATCTGCAGCAGTGATGTAGAGAAAGAAAACAAGAAACCACAGAATTCAATACCGTTGTCACAAAAATACCTATAACTACTTAAATGATGTCAACTGTCATTTCAACAAATTTAAATATGCACCATTGTTGACCATTATTCCAAACTCCTCCAGGAGAAAGTTGATATTAGTGTCATATTTCATTTCTCCTCCTTCACCAAGCATGACCAGGACATTTCCCCCTCCGTCCAGGTAGTGCTTCAGTACCTCCAGCTGAAATGCAAAAGGGCAACACTGTGAAGACATGCTTGTGTGTGCAGAATTTAAAAGTAGCACAGGATGAATCCAAGTTTCACAGAAATGTGCTCGAAATGTCAAGTGGAGGTGGGAAGTTATGGGCACTGTATGTGGTCATGTATCCACATTGAGGATTAGTGGGGTAAAATTGTTGGAAAACTTAACTTGCTGTAGGAGCTATTTATTTGTCGTTAGTATTTATTTATTTATTTTTTCTAATAATAGGTAGTATTGTTTGATTTATTATTCTAGATGTTTACTTTATTTAAACTCGATTTTTGCTAGTGTTTCCATCACCTCTGAAGCTGTGAACTTCTCTCTTGGTCCTGCAGTTATCCACAACTTGACGCCCTTCAACTTCTCCAAAGACAGCTCTTCCTTCATACTAGGAGAGACAGCATTTATGTTGAGGGTTTTCTCCAGATTAGTTACTGCAATACTATGGAACATTTTGTAGTTTAAATGAAGTAACCGTAGACAGCAGAGATGGTTCGTGTTAGACTACAAGCACCTTACCTTTGGATTTTCCATTGAGCTCTTAGTCTTTTCTGCATGGATTTGTAGCCATTATTCGTGGTAAACAGCTCTCTTTTCGACACATTGAAGACGACAATGTTGTGCTGTTCCTTCTCCATCCTTCATAAGATTCACTCACAGAAGTTCTCTGCATTCATCCACCTAGAAACAGATCACCTCTGATTAACTAGGAACCGTCTTAAATACGTTAAATACTATTTTAGCTAACTATGAAGCGAGATAGCAAGATAAGATAAGATAATATCAGATATTCCTTTATTAGCCCCGCAGTGGGGAAATTTGCAGTGTACAGCAGCAAAGGGGATAGTGCAAAAAAACAAGATGCATCAGCTAACACAGTAAAAAAAAAAAAAAAAAAGAGCTAAACAAAGTGTAACAAAATATGAACCAATTAAATAGAAGGAAGTATAAAAATAGGAGCAGTATATACAGTATTGACAATAAACAGACTATTAACAAAATTGCACAAGTGGAAAATGATATTGCAAGATTATTCACCGGCTATAAGTGACAATTCGCCTGAATACTTGACTAATTTTAACTTGGAAACATTGAAGTAGTCTCTGAAGTAACGTTAACTACTGTAGCTAGCTGGCATACTGTTAGCATCCTGGGGGACAGACACCACCCAGCTCACTCTCTGTTCAGATGGAGGGAATCAGGACACAACCTGAGGCACCACAGGCCAGACAGCATCTCCACTCACAGAGCACCTCTGCTTTCACAACAGCTTCATCCCAGCTACAATAAGACTGGTGACAAAGGACATTAAAGACGGACACAAATACCCCACACTTCACCTCCATACCATTATTGACACACTACACCTGAACTGAATGGACTGTAATGCTGTGCAATATGCTGCCTTCCACTGTGTAATTGTCTGAAATATATTAATTATTTATTTTTTTAAATATTTTTGAGAGTTACAAGTTCAATATTACAAGGCAATATTTACACTATCTGTTTATATCATGTTTATTTTGGTTTATAGCTTATTTTGTATATTGGTAGAAATTCTATTTTTTTTATTCTTATTTTATTCTAACGTTTTATCTATTCTTTTGTTATTATACTGTTTAACTTGCACCAACAAAACCAAAGCAATTTCCTGGTGTATACCTCTTACACCTGGCAATAAACACGATTCTGATTCTGATTCTTTTAACATGGTCATGGAGCATATATATATATAGTTATATATATATATATACGATGTATATTTGTATTCTGGGGTATCGTTCCTATGCAGAGGGTAGTTTAGTTTATTTATCGACTACACTGAGGGCGTTGCATATTTTATTAATTAATTAATCTATTTGTGTATTTATTTTTGGAAGTATTTATCTATATGCTGTATATATATATATATATTTGCATACTTATTTTGTACTATAATTACCTTGAGCCCTTTCTACTTTTTTTTTCTTTTCTTAAAGCTGACTCTAGCTGGTGTAAACTGCTATACTGCTATATTATAGGTGCTAATGGAAAATAAAACTTGAATCTTGAACGGAGCTAACACAGCTAGCATGCTGTTAGCAAACACAGTTAACTAGTTTTAAGCTAAGTTAGCATGTAGCTATCAGCTAGGCGTCGTTACCTTCAGTTGGAGTTTGCTGTTTGCTTCTAACGTGTTTCTTTTCTCTCCGTTTGTTGTCGATATAACATTAGTTTCTCGCTCTGCCGCTGTTTAATCTTATATTAATCATAAATGTGTTGATATTAGCATGTTGCCAAGTTACCTCACAAGCTCTCTTAGCAGTGATGCATGATGGGAAAAAAGTGGTAACCAAGGGCGCTTAACCCCCATAGCAACCAAGAAGAGGATGGTAGAGCGGATCTGGAGGACATTAAAACTCAAGAAACTAAATAAACAGGTCAAGAGAGAAGTAAACCATCTATATTTACTAGTTTACCTGAATAATTTAAGCGTTTTAAGCATTAGCAGTTCCTGAGTCTCCCTCTATGTTGATCTGTGTATTTAAAATCACGACTGTCTGCTGCCCTCTAGTGGTGACAGTGATGAACTACTAAATGAGTAAAAGTAGCGTCAATGCAGACATTATAGCATATGAGCACTTCCGGTAAAGTATTTCAAAATAAAACTTCCAACGTACACAGAGATGTAGTTACTCGTTGTCACCACAGGAGGGCAGTGTAGAGTAATGGCAATGATTTGCCACAAGCTATAATAACATGACAACACAATATTTAGTGTAATTAGTTATTGTTATACAGAGTATTTTTAGGGATTATTTTGAACACATAAAGGAAAAGAAGCACAACATCCCAGTAGTGTTTTCCTTTGTATTTTACAACATTGTAACATACTTCTGGGAAATATACACTTATTTTTTAGCACATTACAAGATGCAGGGCTTTATCAGACCCTACTAAAGTCTGAAAAGTATGGAGGTAGGAAACTGCTAAAATACAAAATGAATAAATAGATAAATGACATTAAATTAAGCAATAAAAATATAAAAAACTAATGTAGCCATTAATTAATTCATAAAATGTGACATAAATTGGTATTTCCTTTTTAATTTGCTTCTTTATTTATTTATCTTTGTATTAATTCCTTTATTTATTTACTCTTTTGTTTAATTTCCCCTTTTAATTATTTATTTATCTATTTTAATTATTTTTTTCTTGACCTTATTTTTTTAAAATGTAATTTAAAATGTATTTATTTATTTATGTATTTCTCTCTCTTGGCTGTCCATTGCTATTTATGTATTTATACATTTATTTACAGCCCCCTCATTTGCATAATGAGGCAGAAATGCACAAAGAAATGTATAAAGAAATACAGAAAATAAATAAGTTGGGAAAATAAATAAGGGGTGAAATGCAAAAGGAAAATCATGCATGCATGCATAAATAAATAAATACGTATGTTATAAAAAAAATTAAATTAAAAAAAGTGCAAAAGTTTAAGTTTAATGGAGCTTCCCAGCAAAAAGTATTTCACATGTTTGTACCTATACAACCGGCGTGACAATAAACATCTTGAATCTTGAATCTCTAAAAGTAATTGAATAAATAAAATAGAATCATTTAATACATTTATACATTTGATCAAATAATGAATGGCTATATTTATTTCTAATATTATTTTTGCTACATTTAATGACATAGTTATTTATTTATCGAGTCATTTATTTATTTATTAATTCATTATCCATAGTCTCCCTCTGTATGTTGATAGGAGATGTTGAGCTCTGTATTTAAAATCAATGCTGTCTGCTGCTCTCTAGTGGTGACAGCTAGGAACTGCTAAATTAGTAAAAGTAGCGTCACTGCAGACGTTGTAGTATATTTACACTTCCGGTACAGCATTTCAAAATACAACTTTCAACGGTCACAGATGTGTAGTTGCTCCTGGTCACATAAATCCTAGGCTTTTCCGATGATATTAAACAATACTTCTCTACAAGTTGAAATACAGTTTGTGTTAAACCATAGATAGGCTAAAGACACATGGGGTTTTGACTTCCGGATGGATCCTTCAGAATAAAAGCATCGTGTGCACAAAAGTGAACTAAACTTTGGCACAGATCTGCACACACTTGCACTGTGTATCTAATACTCATCTTTACATCTAACGTTATGTTATCTTCACACTGTCATTTAATCTGTAGCTGTGTAAGGAAAACCTACAGGCCCTCAAAATCAGCCATACTGTACAATAAATCAGTGCAGAAGACATGTTGTGTACAACCTTTAATGCATTATGTACTTCAAGTCTGCTGAATCCTAACAAACCTATTTATAAACAGGTTTAAAAGGTACTATTGTAGCTGGAACAATTTACAGTTTCGTCCTGTCCTGCTCCACAATTATTTCCCTCTTTAGTCTCTCCTGGAGGATCAGGCCGTTTTTCACTTATTTCATTTTCCATTGCTGGATCAGGCTGTGCATTTCATTGACTGTCCTAATCCACAATAATTCCACTTTTTTCACACTCCGTTGGTGGATCAGGCCGTTCCTTTCCGTCGCTGTCCTGTTCTGTTCTACCTTCAGGCAGATCTTTACATGCCTTTACCAATGGGACAGCTGCAGCATACAAATGTTATGCCATCCAAGTTTCTATTTTCTATAATAGCTGGAGAAACGTGTAAACATCTAACAAATGACAAGCATTTATCCATTATAACCATTTCATTCTTTATTTACTGAAAATACAATTTTAGCATGTTCTTAATAAAACAATCATTCATTATTATATTAAACATTTTGAACATTAATCTAAAATCTAATAACATTAATATGATTAAAAATAAATTAAAATAAAATAAATGTTATGAATGTGCTTATAGTTTGCTGGGCTCTGAGACTGGTTTCACTCTCAGGACTCCCTCCTGGGAACACGAGGCAGCCAGCACCCCATCTCTTCTCCACAGTCGGCCTTGAACCAGTCCTCTGCTGCCCCCTGTCGGACACAACACAAACCACATTAATTATATTAGTGAACTGGTATTAAAACATGTAATAATATTCTCATTTTAAATGTAAAATCTTAAACTAACACATCACTCTAGACATGAGTCTTTAAGACCCTGTGGTGGAAGACAGAAGACAGAACAAATGAAGTACAGCGGAGAGAAAGTGAACAACATACTGACCTGCCCATGGGCTCTCACACTCGTACAACATCCACTCGTCGCTGCGGAAAGTGCTGTGGAACCACATGGCGTGGTCCAGGGAGGCTGAGAACAGGGCCCTGTAGTTGGGATAAGGCAGCAGCGCTGTGCCCAGGAATGCAAAGTCTGATACATAAGCAGCAACGCAGCAATGCAGCTTCATGTTGCCTTCACCTACATAAATACACAAATAAAATGCATAAACAAACCCTGCTTTGATTGCACTATACATGCATCACCGTCTCCTAAAAATTCCATGCAACTGAACTGCATTCTCAATTACATTTGGAAGGGAACATATTTTTTTGTGGATTACTTTTGTCTTCTACGGATCACAAATACCTGCAGAAATCTGCTGACGGCTACAGCGAGTGACGTAGAACAAGGAGCAGAGCAGGAGACGTTGTATATCAAGCGACCGTGAATAACAATGTTATTGAATAATAATGGGCATAACAAGCGAGAAAGTCCACCACTGGCGGGCAGGTGGATAGGTCCAACAAACACTAGACTTTCCCCCAGGGGACCGATGTTTGTGTCCCGTGTGAAACAGTAATTTCTTGCGTTTTTGTATTTTCCAGTAAATAATTTAAAGCCAAACCATGATGTTTTTTTTATTAAGCCTAACCCAGTAGTTTTGTTGCCTAAACCTAACTAAGTAGTTTGGTTGTATTTTTGTTTGGTTTTGTTTCACTCTCGTAGTCATTTTAAGCCAAACCATTAAGCTACAACCAAGTAGTGTTGTAGCCTAAAACTAAGGAGGTTTGTTGCGTTTTCTTTTTGTTTTGTTTCCATTTACAATGATAATCACGTGTATAAAACTGCGACTGTAATCGAGGAGAAAATATACTTCCCTCAAAACGTATTTTGGTTATGCACTTTAGTTGTACGGCAATGTAATTTTGTGGGAGACAGGGTTGTATACAGTACATGGTATATTTTGCTTACATCCTGAGTATATGTCATCGTGTTATATGCTGTATCCTCTCAGGCTGCTGCAGTCATTTCATATCCCCAAAGACTCTCAGATTACTGTTTCATTTACACTCAAGAATGGGGCAAATAGAGTGAATTGTTTACCAATATATCCTCGTGCTCGCACCCAGAACAGCTTCTTCGGCTCACTTGCAACAAGTCTGTAAAAGTGTGGTGGGTTGACTGGCTTTATCTCGATGGGGACCTCATTAGCCAGCAGTTTGTTAAGGCCTTGTTTTGATTTCTCTGCCAGGTCTGGTTTACTGTGAAACAATAGAAAGAAATACAAATCAATGATTGAGGACCCCCATCTGCAAAGTACTTAATGGTCATTCATGGCAAACTAAAACATTGCATATTTTATTTCATACCTGGAGTCAATCCATCATTTGTTTATTCTAATGAACCTGTGAGCTGGTTCCCACACCTGAGGAGTGTAGAAAGTGCTACAGGAATGAGCCTAAAACCCTGAAATGAGTTAACATTTTAGCACGTCTTGTTCCCTCGTCTGGAAGTCAATGGGTGTTTTGAATGGGTTTTTAGTTAGATGTCTGAAATAAGGTCTGTGGTTACACAAGCTGAAGAGGTTTTAACATTTTGTGTGGATTATCAGGAGTAACTGGGACACTAAAATGGGATTGTCCATTCACCTCTATCTTATTTGGGTAATTGCAGAAAAAAAACTAACTGCATGGCATGGAGGTAAGTCGGAAAATATGTTATTTTTTGTGATTTGTGTAAACTGGCCATTTAACAAATAGATACTGTACATACCTCTTTAACCGTCCTGTGTTTTTATGTCACCCAAATGTACTAGCATCTATGCAGCTCTCTAATCTAACCTACTGAGTATACAGATTAGTCGGCCTTGTTCTGCAGGTTTGTTTGTGTCTATTCAAGTTCCTCATTCATGTTGCTTTGTCACTAATAAAATAAATAGTTATTCAACCTGAGATCAGGGTTGCAGCTAACATTTTCTGTCTTAATCAATTAATCTCCTCATTATTTCCTCAATTAATCTTTTTGTCTATTAAATGTCAGAAAATAGAGAGAGGTGCCCGCTATAATTTTGCTAAGATGATGAATTAAAATTGTTTGTTTTGTGTCCAAAACCCCAACATATTCAGTTTACAATCAGATATGACAAAGAAACGCAGCAAATCCTCACATTTGAGAAGTTTTAACCAGAAAATGTTTGGAATTTTTGCTTGAAAAATTACTGCAACGATTAATCGAATAGCTTAATTAATACATTTTCTGTCGACTGGCTAATCAATAAATTGACTAATCTTAGCAGCTTTACCTGAGATAAAGATGAATGAGCTCCTCTACAGTGAGGAGGTCTTCAGGC
>CAKALG010027126.1:0-24234 GCA_916700815.1 Helicolenus hilgendorfi | reverse complement strand
CTTGCGTCTTTGACCAGTTCCACACATGACGCTCGAGCGGCGATGTGTGAGCAGTGAGCCAACGCCGATTTGCCTCTGATCTGGGGCTTTTGTCGGGAAGCTCCAAAAACTGTTGGGAGCGGACAATCAGGGCTGAAATCATGTAGCGTGAACTAGTTATAAAGTAGTGTTATTATGGTAAGGAGGCAAACGGCGTTACCACGTTTTTTCACTCAGTGGCTCACGCTACCGCAGTTTTGGAAAGGCAGGAGTGAGCGGAGGGGTACTCGGTTGGTTGCAATTTGCAACCACACCACTAGATGACGCCAAATCCTACACACTGTACCTTTAAGAGTCTTGAGAAGGCAAATGGTAAACAGCAAAACATGCCTGCATATTTTTTGAAAAGTATTAATTTGATAAATGTGGTCTGTACTTTATAAACAAAGTAATGAATACCATTGCCCCACATTTGTGTGGGCCTGCAGTTCAGTTTCAGTTTCAGCAGAACTTGTGGTTTTGTCATTAGAATGTTGTGAAACATCCACACACTGACTCCCACTCACACAGACTGAGTCATGGCAGCTAAGACCAGTGTAGGCTAAACACCTGTGTGGACACGAGCTTTTCTTGGTAATAGTAAGACATACCGTAAGCAGAAAAAGTCCCTGATTGCACAATATTGTCACATATGTCAGTACACTATAAGAACGCATTGTCTTTCAGAATAAAAGTCCAATTTAGAAATTGTAGAAAAAAAGTTAGAAAAACATACAATGAAAGCTGGTGAACGATGAGCTTCAAAGACTCCAAATTGCTTGAGGCCATACCTACAGTGCCTTACTTCAATAAGCCTTCTCATTTTTGTTTGAGTGAACATCCAAGCAGCATTAAATAATAATGTGGGGCTTTATTTCAAGGCTGCAGTGCTGCTATGTATTCAAAGAGTCTGGTTTATCCATGAACATCAAACCACTGTTATGCACCCAAATGAAATAAAACGGACCATTTACAGCAAATGGTGTGCATGTTATGGCATGTTACTGATTTATGTGGAGCTTCATGAAGACACTGGGGCATTGTACTTCAGAATTTGGTCTTAAACACTATACAGTAGCTTTAATAAGGGGGTTTCAAACAGTGAATCAATACGTGAAATAACCAACACGTTCTCATCCCAACTCCTTATATAGTGACGCTTTGTCAGACCCCCCGGCGTCACTTCGGTCACAGTAAACGCGTGCTTAATGATGTGAATTAAACAAAAACACTAGGTTCAGACAATAAAAACACTATAATTAGGTTTACGAAAAAACAACATGGTTGGGCTTAAAACTACTATGTTTGTACAGTGAAAATGACACTGAACGTTGTGAACACAGGACACAAACAAACAGTTGATGGTAACATGATGCCCTGCCGGCAGAATTGGAGCAAATATGATTAAAAAAAAAGGTATTTTTATGAAACGGTCACTATATCCTGACAGTATAGTGCATATGACAGGTAATCTGAAAAGATTCATGTACCTCTGTGTACTCCGGTGAATTTCATCAATTGAGCATGTCATTAATTAGGATAACTTTAAATGAAGTAAGGTATAGGTGAACTACTATTTTCCATTTTGCGCGTAACCATCCACACAGTGCACCAATAGGAGACCCGGAAGCAGCCTGCATCCATTAATCTGCTTTTAAATTTACGCGCACCTCCTCCCACCTCTCCTCTCTCCTCTCTCCTCTTCTCTACTCCGTGCAGCGCGCAGTGGAGAGCTCGGTCAGATGGACACTCCGGAGAGGCTCGCATTTACGCGTCAAAACGCAGCCGATAGTCAACATGAATACCGTTCACCCTGAGGATACATCTATTCCGCTGATCGTCTCACTCGGTGGTTTTCATCATCGCCTTGATTGGTGGTCATCACATGGCTCGCTCGACCGGCTCCACGAGAGACGCTTGGATTAAAAGTCCAGTGTGAGTATCTATTGTTCAACAAGATTACAAAAAGAATGGAGGAAAAAGGGTGTAATTACAGAGTATTCTTCAGCTGAATGACGTTTTTTGTTCAATAATTTAAAAGTTTATTATGCTGAAAATAAAAAAAAATTGTGTGTTTTTACACTTTCTTATCAATTTTTGTCATAAACCTCAAAGGAAACGTTGTGATCACGTGCTATCAGATAATTTGACAGCAGAGTAGTATGAATAGACAGCCTTTCTATGCAACAACACCCCATAATAGCCTTAACTTAATTGAAACATTAGGAAAGACAAATACAAAACACTGCTTCTTTAATAAGTGTCCATAAGTTAGCAAATACTATGTGTTTTTAAACTTTGTAACGCTTGTGAAACTAATATCCACCATGGTTCCATGCTCTCACCCTCACTGAACCAGCTGCAGAACATCTCAGTGTCATCATGTCTCTGGGGGGGTAAAAGACTTCTACTCTACTAGACAGAAAACAGCCCTGTGTTATGAGACAAAAGATAAACCGCTGTAAACATTTGCACACACGCTCCCACACGTCTTATCTTGTAATTATTGTTATTCTGTTTATTGTAACATAACATAAACTGGAGCATTTTCTGACTATTTGACAGATTTCCCCCCTGGATAATTCCTTTCCATAAATGCTTTTTCTCATGCATCCCAGCAAATAAGCCATGAAGTGACGAGTGTGTGTGTGTGTGTGTGTGTGTGTGTGTGTTTGTGTGTGTGTGTGTGTGTGTGTGTGTTCCAGCTCATTGCCGGGGGTTTGAAGTCAGGGGTGCGATGTGCTGATGTGTGAGATGTTTGCACGCTCCCAGTTTCTGCTTGACATTTAGTTCATTTTCCTCCCCTTGCTTTCTCCATTCTAGTCTATTAAAGGGGCTGCAGGTCGGCCGATGACCTTTGGACAAACTGGCCTTTGTGGACTCTCAGTGTAGCTTCTAAATCACTAAAGTTGTATGTCATTGTTAATTGGAGGTGGGGGAGAGAAAGAGTGGGAGTGTGAGAGAAGGAGGACATACGTATAGATGTGGTGACAGTTTGCAGCAGCCTCCATAATTCTGCACACACACCCAAACCTCGCTCCTGCTGCTGCACTTAGCCCTGCAGTCCGTCAGCTCTACCAGGCAGGAAGGTTTTAGGTTGCCCCCCGAATTTGCGGAACAAATGTACTGGCTCGAGCTGCCGAGATGTCAAAGCCATGCTTCTTTTGGCAAAGGGCTGACGCTCGAAGGCTTAGGTAATGCTAAAAGTATGAGGGGAGAGGGAGGGTGAGAGGGTTGAACCATATCAGATTGTTTAGACTGGACTCTGGGGGTCCACCACAAATGGAAGAAAAGGTCTCTGTAACAGAGCGCATTAGGAATGTGGGAGGTTTGCATGACACTAAATTGTTTTGGCAACAGCTCCGAGTTTCTATTTCAAGAGTTGGTAGTTTTTTTACTTGAGATGACAACAATCCTCAGTAATGCAAGATGTGCTCTGCATTATTACCGTTTTAGAAGTGATGAGTCAATGTAGTCAAACTTTTATCCACATCTGTCGCTCCCTTGTTGTTCTGCCTTAGCGGTCCTGACTGTTGAGTAATTTTCCTGATGGATGATGTTTTTCACTGGGATTTTTCTTAGTTTCTTTTTACTTTCCATCCGATGGTGTCTTATTGAACATAATTATATTTTCTACAGTTGTGCAGGAAAGCTTTCTCCGTCGCTGCAGTTGATTTTAAAATGTTTTCTGTATGTCTGTATTTATTATTGGAAATCAATTAACAACACAAAACAATAACACATATTCTCCAGAAACCCTCACAGGTACTGCATTTTACATAAAAATATGCTCAAATCATAACATGGCAAACTCAAGCAAAACAGGCAACAACAGCTGTCAGTGTGTCAGTGTGCTGACTTGAATATGACTTGCTCAAAACTGCATGTGATTATCATAAAGTGGGCATGTCTGTAAAGGGGAGACTCATGGATACCCATAGAACCCATTTTAATTCACATATCTGGAGGTCAGAGGTCAAGGGGCCCCTTTGAAAATGGCCATGCCATTTTTTCCTTGCAAAAATTTAGCGTAAGTTTGGAGCATTATTTAGCTTCCTTCGCAACAAGCTAGTATGACATGGTTGGTACCAATGGTTTCCTTAGGTTTTCTGGTTTCATGTGGTACTATGAGTAGTATCTTCACTCTAGCTTTAAAACTGAGCCCACTGCAACCTGAAAAATTGCAAGTTGCGTTAATGCGTTAAAGAAATTAGTGGCTTTAAAACTAATTTGCATTAACGCGTTAACTTTGAGAGCCCTAGTTACAATATCTGGCAAAATTACTCAGTTAAATGTATCCATTCTGATGAACTTAATGGTAACTTTAGTATTTTTCAACCTGGACCCTATTTCCCCATGTTTTTGTGTCTAAGTGACTAATGGGGACAACAATTTCTGAAAATGGTGCAGTATTGAGGGATAACACTGTAACCGGCAGCCATTCAACGAACTGCGAAGGCAAATGAGCAGCATCAGTGTAAAGTTACGTCCACTAAAAGTGCTTGTTTTTGCTACTGACAAGCTAAGATTGTTATTATAAGTGTCTGACAACATTATGGAAAGGACCCTACAGAGAATTAAAATATTTTTTCTTAGCCAAGTCCAAGTCCCGTTCAAGAAGAAGTCTCGTTGTGAAATCTGAATATCTGTATACTCTGGCTCAAATAAATGCGGGCGACAACCACATTTTCAAAATCATCTAAATATTCAGCCATGACATTGAGAATCTTTTAGATAACACTAAGCTACGCTTTCTGTACTCCAACACAACAAACTCTGCCCAGCTGCCACTCACATTCCCACCATGGATGTATTCCACTCTCCCACCTTCTTGAGCAAGACACTTTCCATAATGTCACTTATGATGACAATCAGAACCTGTCATGGCAAAAACAAGCGCTTTTAGAGGACGTAAATGACAGTGCCAGCTTGCCCCAATAGCACCATATTGCAGCCCGCGAGCAGCTGCCGTCTACAGCGCTCTCCCTCAATACTGGACCAATTTCAGGTATTGTTGTCGCTATTAGTCAGTTAGACACAAAAACATGGGGAAAAAAAAATCTAGGTTGAAAAATACTGAAGTCACCCTTTACTGAACGATATGATGAATGATAACAATTTTATAACACTTCACGCAACATTTTAAATTACTATTTAATAGTGCCGTGAAAGCAAATTTGTTTTACTAAATGCAGTACCTGTGAGAAAATATTAGTCATTGTTTGTGTTGTTAATTGATTTCCAATAATAAATATACACATACATTTGCATAAAGCAATCATGTTTGCCCACTCCTATGTTGATAAGAGTAATAAATACTAGACAATGCTCCCTTTAAGTTACATTTTGAACAGATACAAATTGTGTGATTAATTTTATGATTAATCGTGATTAACTATGGATATGAATCATGCGGATTAAACACATTTAAATAGTTTAATCGATTCACAACCCTACTATTTAAACACTCACTACCACCAGGCAGCTTAAAGTCAACAGTATACAGTTCACAAAATTCAACAAATCAAAATGTCTTCAATTAGCTGCATAATGTATGTCCTGTAGCCTGAATGAGTCACCACCCAAGACAAATATTTTCCCTAATGTAAAAAAAACATTATGATGTGGGATCAGGCAGTGCTAAAAGTGAAACAGAAGTCACGAAAGATTCATAAGATATAATTTTTATGTTAATGATGCATAATAATTACGGTCTAATTATAAAGGTTTAAAAATTAGAATTACTCATTAGTTTTACTTCTCACACCCTTTAGATGCACGTTGAGGGTGTGAACAGATTTTGGCTCACAGGAATCCATAAAGAAATCAAACAAGTATGATCAAGCTGCCACATGTCTTGTGGGCACAGAAGACTTATAGTAGTAGATCGTCATACACAATAAAAACCAGTTAAGCAGCACTGACAGCAGGTTCCGTTTTCAAGTGTTTTTCAGCGTAAGCAGGCAGCTCAAACGCACTTCTGTTTGCAACTCGAGAAGGTACGGGTGTCCGGTATGAGGAGAGCATCAAGCTGTTTGCTGAACTTTTGTCACTTTCTGTTGCACTTTCAGATTAATCAATGGGAAGAGTGTGTGATCAGGCAGAGGAGTGACCCTGCTCAGATGTAACCGGCTGGTTTCACCGTGAGTGGCTCATCATCTTTGAGTGACAATAAAGAGTAAGTACATGCTTTTTTATTGCCATTTAAGTCTGGAGTCTCGTGTTATCAACAAAAAAACAATAAGCTAAATCAAGCACTCAATAATCTATATTCAAAACAATTTTATTTGCTCTTGGGTTATGAGCATTTGGCTCCTGGCAGATGCAATGCAAGATTTCATAAACCTCATCATCGTTTTGTAATCAGAAGAAAGTAGCTAAATGAAATTAAATGTTTTTTTTGTAATATTAAGAATTATGTCATCTGAAGGGCCCAAGGCACATTAAAGGTTCATTCCTTTTTTTTTTTACAATTTTAATTTGGGGCGAGATCTGGGAACACAGATGAAGCTAGAAACCTGAGCAGTCAGATGATCTGACAGATTTTTAACACATCTAAGATTAGCCTAAACTTTCTTGGAAGAGAAAACAAAGGCGAAATGCTGACCTAAACTGTCTGTTGTGAACATCAATCACAGTTTTGTACACGGGTTTGTTGAATACTCAATTCTGCTTGTTGTGCTACGGTCTGTTATTTATTTATAGGAGACCGTTGCTATGTATAACAGGCTGTTGCTATGGATGATGAAAGACCTCGATGCAATGTATTTCACAACAATGTCCAGCTTGTTGTACATTATCCCTTACTTAGCAAGCCCTCCAAAAGCAGTGTTGGGCTGTGAGGTGATTTTAGCTTAGTGGCCACAGTTGTACTGTATGATTTAATTTAATTTGATTTGATTTGATTTGATTTGATTTGATTTGATTTTTCTTTTTGAATTCTTTGCAATGGGAGAATCTTATAGTGTACTGTTTAGCTGTAAAATGAGAAAGTTTGAGACCCGGACGCCATGTTGACATCAGTTGAGAAAATACCAAGCACCGCCCACCAGCCGGAGCATAGCCAATAGGAACGCTCAATAGTGACGCTCTCTCTGAAATGATCTGTGATTGGACCAAGTCTATATTTTTTAAAGCCTGAAAACAGAGCCACGAGGAGGAGCAGAAGTCTAGTTTTCTCTCAGAACACTTGAATTACAATAAGCTGAAAGGTTATTATGGACTTTTTGCCCAATGATGCCAAAAATGTACTACCTACTGCAGGTTTAATGGGAAGTGAAAAGAAAAGAGATGGATGAAGCCCACTTCCTGAGATGTTTGTGCTCTTAGGGAGCTGTTAGATTTCCTGCCAAAATGTTATCCATAATCTGATTGCGAGATATGGCCAGAGAAAGTGATTTATCGATATTTTCTGTTGACTTTTGATATCTTTGTCATCCACATAGAGAAAGTTCTATTACTGCGGTTCTGGTATCCCATCCGTCTTTGTTTGACTCCCCCATCAACGGGTAGGCTGTCTTATTTCCTTTTGTGGCATTAGTTTCTCTTTTGCCTCCCATTTCTCAGCGCTGGGATTCAGCCAAGTCCCTGTCTCAGAGTGTACTGTACAAGGTCAGGATGTGTTTACACAGTTATAAACATGAAGACATGATTAAAACATGTTTCAGGAGAGGCGCAGATATGTTGAGTTCTGCCTCTTGGAACTGATTGTCTCTCCTCTTTAACTGATTTTGTGGATCCTCTCAACAAGGCGTTTGTCACATTTGTAGAAGAAGCTAAGATTTCATAATATCGATGCTAAACTGAGCTGAACATCTGCATTGGGCATGCAGCATTTTGTCTCTGGAAGAACTCTGCAGGGATGCTGATTTTCATTTGCTGCTCAGTTGGTATCTTTGCAGCGCAGACTAGGTTGAGGCTGATTGGCATCATTTTGTCACAAAGGGTAAACAGAGAGGGATAAATGAGAGGGTGCCAGACACGCCCATATAATGGCATAACCTGCTCCCAATTTAACACCCCAGACAGAGCTTCAGTGAACAAATGAAATGTCATAGTAAATGCAATCTCGTTTTAATATACTGTCACCATGTCCTCTGTCTGAAGGAGGTAGGACTAGAAGGAAGCACCTGTACTTTGTTAATATTTATCAGCAGCGCAAAAGGTTGAATTCCAAATTTGACACACAGCTGTGGAATCTGTACAGCTGGGGCTAATTAAAAATAATGAGCCTCATGGTTTTCCATGTAACAGCCACAAGCTACTCATATGATGGACCTTCATCACAGCTCAACATCACAAATCAGTAAGAAAGTTATTTCACTATTCCCTGTGTGAGGTTCAAGACAGAAGACGTATCATCTCAAAATTAGTAAAGAAACTAATTACAGTTCTTGAAAGTGGCCTATTTTACAAATTACATTTACATGTGCTAAAGACATGATAATTTAACAGGCGGCAACCTCCGGTTCTCAAAAGTGAAGCCAATGCGGAAGTGCCTTAAACTTGCATTATTTCTAATAGCCAGCAGGGGGCGACTCCTCTGGTTGCAAAAAGAACTCCGATTGTACAGAAGTCTATGAGAAAATGAGCCTACTTCTCAATTGATTTATTACCTCCTCTGTCCGTGTTTTTGTCTGCATTGCTTAACCCTTTCACAGTGTGTTTTCAGTTCATGAAAGTTAATTACAACCTTTTTGGTCACCAAAAATGTGTTATTCAGTGTTCGGTTGTACTTAGCTCCACCTTTTGTGTCACTTCTGGTTGCAAAAAACTAACCAACATTGCGACGGCCAAAAACCAAGATGGCAACGGCCAAAATGGGTCATGTCTAGAAGGTAACCCTTGAGTTGGGAAACGAGTTTTTGCAGTTTTCACATAAGATTTCGCAATTTGTGGCTTACCATCTAGAAAAAATGCGAACTCAAGGCTTCAAAACCATAGTCCACAAACCAAATGGTGACGTTACAGTAACTAGTACGTCCACTTCTTATATAAAGTCTATGTAACTGAAGCCACTATGTGTAGAATTTGAAAACGTGCATCTTTGACGCACCCAGTGGTCGTATCAGTAAAGACATTGTGGCAGAATGCAAAACAACAGCCCTCTTCGTAGACTACTTCAGTTTCCACAAGGATTGTCTTGATTGATGATAAGAACAAGTTGTATATAAACAACAGAAAGCGTAATTCCCAATTGGATTTTGTTGATTGTGTTGGAAAAAACGAATCGTCATGATTTGACAGTATATGCAAACAGAAGAAGAGAATTATCTGTAAAAGGCTCCTGTCTTTATTTAATTGTAAGAAATGGGAGCTCTTGCATCCTTGGCCTCATGGGTGGCGTTAGAAATAAAAAGCCATGGGTTAATGCAATCAAAGGGTTGTACCCATTCTGCCTGAATAGATTGAACAAATGTCATGGCAGTCTGAATATTATTTCCTGGGATATCTTGTGCAAAGTTGATATTTTGACGTGAGGATGAAGAAGAGGGAAACTCAGTGTCCAAAATGGAAATAGTTTGTCCTGTGGAAGCGTAGCAGTGCTCTTTAAATTCCATGGCAATCTGCCCATTTAATAAATAGAATGTTTTAGCAGGAAGGTCAGGGGTTTACCAAACAGATTAGGATTAATTGTCTGGGGACCATCAACATGCAGGCCATCAATAAATCTAGTTTGTTGTGAAATGTTGATCTGGACAGACAGAACAACATCACCGTCATTAGGCCCCACGGTCCACTACTTTGGTCCAGACTGAAATATCTTAAGAACTGATTGCCATGCATTTTGTACAAACATTCAAGTTGTCCAGAGGATGAAGCTTTATAACTTTGGAGACCCTCTGACCTTTTTCTACAGTAACACAATGAGGTTGGTATTTGTGTTTTTTTCTGAAATATATCAACAACTGTTGCATGGATTACCATGAAATGTGGTCCACATGCTCATGGCCCCCTCCTGGTAACACGCCAAAGTTTGTCCTCCAAAGGATAGTGTGTCAGTGTCACGTATTGCTTCACCGAGGCGTGAATATTACACACATGTATGAAGGTGCAGTACTAGCAGGGGGCAACAAAACCAGTCACTTAGGTTTCGGAAAGATGTCATGGTTGGCCCTAAAATAAGTTCCTAAACAAAGTACAATATGTATGGAAACAACGTATTCAAATTAGGGCTGTCAAAGTTAAAGCGATAATAATGTGTTAACGCAAATTCGTTTTAACACCACTAATTTCTTTAACGCATTAACGCAACTTGTGTTTTTTAGGTTGTAGCTAGCTCGTCGCAACAGAGGCTAAATAACGCTCCAAATTTAAGCAAAATTTTGGCGAGGAAAAACTGGCATTGCCATCTTCAAAGGGGTCTCTTGGACTCTGACCTCAAGATATGTGAATGAAAATGGGTTCTATGGGTACCCACGAGTCTCCCCTTTACAAACATGCCCACTTTATGATAATCACATGCAGTTTGGGGCAAGTCATAGTCAAGTCAGCACACTGACACACTGACAGCTGTTGTTGCCTGTTGGGCTTGAGTTTGCCATGTTAAGATTTGAGCATATTTTTTATGCTAAATGCAGTACCTGTGAGGGTTTCTGGACAATATTTGTCATTGTTTTGTGTTGTTAATTGATTTCCTGTAATAAATATATACATACTGTACATTTGCATAAATCAATCATATTTGTCCACTCCAATGTTGAAAAGAGTATGAAATACTTAACAAATCTCCCTTTAAGGTGAACAGATGTGCGATTAATTTGTGATCAATTGCGATTAATTCTGGACTATCATGCGATTAATCGTGAAAAAATATTTTAATTGATTGACAGCCCTAAACAAAATATGTCACTAACATAGCAAAACAAAACAACGGACTCCTGGCTGAAAGTCCTGTGTTTGCAGGACCCATCTACCTCCCCTCCCAGCCTGCCATAAACAGTCTTACTCCCTTTTTATTCTACCTCACTGCATTTACATTGCAGTCAGTACAGACTACATGGTGTGAAAATGACACGCCTAAAGCAAGAACGTCTTTCTTATTGCACGCTTTTGCACATTATCGTGTCATTCACATGCCTTTTCATGTGACCGGGCTGCCCCCTCAGGATGAATTGTAATAACTTTGGAGATCGTCTGGCTTTTCATCTGGTGTTATCATCAGTTCAGCTCAGATCTGAACAATTCAGCAAAAGCCTTGAGTCAAGTTTTCGCATAATCTGACAAATTTACAGCGTAAACAACACGTTGCACCAACATGAGCAACATCTCATTCTGTCTTTGATGCCAGATGAGTCTTGACATTTTGTGCACTTAGAGCAACAAAGGCATCTAATGCAATGATAAACGCAGGCTTTTATATTGAGTCAGCAGGATTTCGACGATGGAGTTTCACCTCAGTCAATCCCACCTGCTGTTTTCTTCCCGCCACGGATCGATTTTTAGACCAGAGAGGTCTAAAGGCTGTCTTTCCCTGCTCTTTCTCACACTGTTTTTTTCTCATCTCTGCTGCTTCGTTTCTCCACGCTGTGCTTTATACCCTCGACTCTCACTGTCCTCGTTATGCTCTGTCGCATTTCCAAATCTCTCTCTCTTCACTTTGAATTTTTGCTCTAACTGGACATTAATCTTTAATGGGAATACAAGATTGATAGTTACAGAGAACAGAGGCGATAGCAATTACCTGGATGTGTAGAAATAAAGATATGCAGAGGCAGGAACAAAATTAAACTAGAGAACAGTAGCTTGCATGAATATGATTTTTAAAACGCGGCTAGAAAGCGCTTAACACATCATTAAAAAGCATAAAAACAACATAAAAATATGGAAATAAAAGATGCAGAAAGGCTGTAGAACTAACAACTTAAACTATTAACTACTGTAGATGTCAGAGATGTCAGAGTTATATTTAGCAAGTGGTGTCATTGGCATTTGAGAGAGCCCACCTCTGTCTACTGATATTTCATTAAATGAGGCCCATAACACCTCTAGAAGAGGGATTAAAAATAAGTTATTTGCCCAGTCCCACGCAGGCCTGCAGATATTGACATGCATTCCCAATCACTCTGCAATGGCTCAGAGTTGTCCCATTATGAAATCTGCAAGTGTGTGAGGGCTTTCTTGTGAACTTTTAAAGCCGTTTGTGCACACATTCAGCAAGTCCGCATTCATGCAGACTTTGCTCACGCAACCCCACAATTTATAGGCGTTTTGCAACATTAAAACAGGGGTGAGGTGAAGGCTGTAAGCATAATGAAACAACACATGGAAAAGGCTGGTGAGAACACGAGCAAAGCACTGTGTGTTTAGTATCCTACTATGTCATGATTATGCAACCCAATATCACACCAAAATGTGTAATATACCCGCCGGTCCAGGTGTGAATATTACACCCGTATATGAAGGTGCAGTACCAGCAGGGGGCAACAAAACCACTCACTTAAGTCTCAGACACACCAGCCGGGTGCGGTGTGTCCGAGTGCAACTTTTTGGCCACAACAAAGGCCTACCGTTGAGTCGCCTCGCGTCTCCTTTGTCTCGCCTCACTTCGCCTTTGTTTCGGCCAAAAAGTTGCACTCGAACAAACTGCAAAGACTACAGCTGACGGCCAGTTAACACTTTCGTTCTGCACCGGCGTGATATGAAATAACTCTCTGCACCAGTAGGCGGCAGTAGTCTGTATTTGTCATTCAAAAAGGGAAGACCGAGGAAGGCTGATAGACAAGCCATTGTTATGATACGTACATGAAACAAAGCGGCGTTTGCCGACCATTTTCACACCACTCTCACTCACCACTTAGGTGTGTCAGGGCACTTAGGTTTACGCAACAAAACCATTTAGGTTTCAGAAAACCATCATGGTTGGCCTTAAAATAAGTACGTAAACTAAGTACAATAACACGTCACAAACATCACTAACATAACTTACAAAACAACTGGTCTCCTTGTTGAAAGATCTGTGCTCGTTGGACCCATCCACCTCTCCTCCCATCCACCATAAGCAGTCTTTCTCCCTTTATATTCTACGTCACTCCCTCTGAGCGTAGCATATTTATGCGGATACATTTACATTGCGGTCAGTACAGACTACATGGCGTGAAAATGACACGCCTAAAGCAATAACGGCATTCTTATAACACACTTTTGCCTTGCGCATTATTGTGTCATTCACACGTGTTTTTATGTGACCGAGCTGGATTATGATTTTTGAATTTTTTTTCTTAAAGGGGTACTCCAGACATATAGTATTGCACTTCTATAAAGTTGGGGCGAATCACAAGAGAAGGAGTAAAGAAAAACTTGGTCCAAATGGAAGCAGCAGAGGCCGAGATACCCCGACTTTTAACCCTTAGTATGTTTCAAGCTCCAAAAACACTACATCCTACACTTCCCACAATGCAACTTGATAGTGTCTTTCATTGGACTGAATCCAGTGATGTCACCAAAGATGACTGAGGTGGAGTGGCCTTTCATTATGCTCTGAATTTGCACCTTTAATGATGTAAGTGTGAACATGTTGAGTCACATAATGTTGGCGGCACTTTAACAGGCCCCTGTTGTGCAGTAAGAAGGAAAACACTGTAACATTAGAGAAATCTCCGTGTAGTTTGCTCGAACTGGTGCAGGGTTTCATTCCCCAGTCCGCAGTGGCACACGCAGCAAAAGAAAAAGAAACACGTTACTGCCTGAGGAAGTGTCAGAGAAGTGTTTTAAAAGCATTTTACACTTCGACGTCTGGAATTCATTAGCACTGGGCCCTTAATAATCCTTTCTTATTATTCATGTGGCGGCAAAAGAAAACAAAATGCATGCACTTGCCACGCTGCTTGTCCACCTGTATCAATACCTAACTGGGTTTTTTTCTGTGAAAAACCTTGATCTTGAAAACGCTATTTCCAGGTTAACAAAATAAAGCTCTCAGCAGGCTTTTAGCTCACAGAGAATAATCGTGTGTTTTCAGTTTTGAATTACAGAGTAACTATTATTCTGACCTTGAAAGTCTCTTAGTAGAGCTTGTCTTTGCATGTGCTATACAGCCCTCATCATAAAGCGAGGGATCTCCATGCAGCAGACCACACACACTCTGCAGCTGACCTCAAACATTTTTAGAGGTGATTTATGCTATAGGAGGGAGTTTGAAATTCACACACTGATGCCTCAGAGGGGGATAAAGCTCCCTAAAATAACCTAATATTAAAAATGTTCATACCACCTTTCTTGGTATTATGGGAGATGACTGAAATACTTCAAAGGAAAGTACACTGCTGGTCATATATGTATATAAAAAGGTGTGTTTTAACAAGTGTTTCTGATTTACAGGAGGCCCTGCTGAAGACTGGGGAACATGTAAGTAATGAAGACCTGCAGATTAAAAACTATGATGAATGGACACACCAGGACACAAAACCTCCGGTACTAGGTGAAGCTTTTTTTTCTTCTCCTCTTTCTACATCTGCTTCTATGCCAGTATGTCACTATCAGACTGCAAACATGGGAGCGACACCCAAACGGAGAGCGCTTGCAGCCTCCACAGCTTGCCCATGGCTGAGAACTATGGGAAAAGGCTCGTCAGGACATTGTTTGACTTCAGGCACACAAACGTGACTGAAAACCTGGATGTCAAGTGGACTCTGGCGTTGACACTGGCCAACATGTGGAGCTTCTCAAAAGTCAAAGTGGTTAGTTTCCTGATGGCCTTGACACTGGTGTTCCTCATCATGGCTTCCTACATCCTGACGTCGGACAGGATAGGACTTTTGCTCACGCCGCCGCCCTACCAGCCCAGACCTGCGGTTGTCCCAACCAGCACAGCAACAGCAGCAGCTGCTGAAGTTTCCTCCGAAAAGAATTTATTAGACATGAAGCTGCTGGTGAAGATCATCGGCTCCAAACTGGAATATAAACCCAGGAAGGTGCCTGACGAGAAGGATGTCATTGGAACGGACTCTAATGTAAGTCTGTGGAAAATTGGTCTGACTCATTTTTGCTGTACATGAGTTGGGGCCAACTAAAATAAAGGATGTTTTTGTTATAGTTCCAAGCTGCAATTATGCAATGTTTTCACTCAAAAATATGCTGGCAAATGATCATTCAGGCCACACTGGAAAATGTTAATAAGTGACCGCTATGATTGCTTTATTTCTTGTTGACAAAATTGGAGACTGACTAATAACAAACACCTTACAATCAACCCTGCAGTAAACAGCTGTTTGGTGGAGCTCATAATGACCAGTGTTTGTTGAGACTGACAGAGGCGTTGTTTCAACTTGGAGCCAAAGTCCGTAGGGTTGTAATGTAAATATCAGGTTACGTGTCCCGCTAAGTGTTGCTAAAGACCCACTGACTGCTGTTACTATGTACTGTAATTCTCCCGTGTTTGGTGCGTTTTCTCATCGTGCTTCGCCGCGTTACCCTACATCACGTTGCGGTGTTTATGGCTGAGGCATCTGCAACTCTGGCAGTTACACTGTAAATCACAATTACAGAGTTAGCAACACAAGCAAAGTCAGTAAGTTGAATACCAATTAGTGGTATGTGTCAGTGTTCAAACTGAGTTTTCAAAGCCACATGCTGCACCGAAATCAACACATTCTCTCACATATAATTATTAAATAATGTTTATAATAAAAGTAATTTTCGATACATTTTGAAGTAAATATTGGGGTATTTTGTTAGTAATTCCAAAGAAATTTCAAATAGGTTATTTGCTAGTTATCACCTAATAACCATGAAATTTGCGGACCTGTAAAATGAAGTGTTACCCATAAAATGTTACATTTTGAAACAAACAAACAAAACAGCTTCTTTAGGTTTGGGCAACAAAAACACTTAAAGTTTAGGGAAAAACATTTGTTTTGGCTTAAATAACTGAGAAAATAAAAAAGTGAAAGCGAAGCAACACATTCTAACATGTTTTAAAACTGAATGGAACGTTACATTTTTACCACAAAACAGCTTCTTTAGGTTTAGAAAATAAACTTCAACTTCTTTAGGTTTAGGCAACAAAACCACTCAGTTGATTTTAGGGAAAAACATTGTGTTTTGGTTTAAAATAACTACGTTTTAAAAGTGAAACTTGACGTTTGTGAACACAAAGACAACTACACATTGTTGGTATCACATGGGATGCAAACCCCGGTCTCTCGGCCTCCACCTCATTTGGAGTTTACGTTGTCTATACTACAGTACCTGACCTCCCCTTCTGCTCCTGTCATAATTACTACGTTTGCTAGAGGTTGCTGTCATCTTCTTTTATACCTTCTTTTGGTGGTCGACCATGTGAATAGATGACAAAACCTACTATTGGGTGGCTGACCCACATCTACGGGGCTTATAACCTTATGTCATGTGGCATAAATTATGGATGTTTTGTCTCCATCTCATGATTCACCGAAGGGCTACAGTATATTATAGGTTTCTGTTACTTTTGCCAACCCTTTGTATTCCCTGGTTTTGTTTTGTTCCTCTCTTTAGTTGTTCTCCGTAATTCCTCACCATTTCATGCCTGGCATCAAGAGCCCTTGCTGGTATGAGGAGTTCTCCAATAAGCTCGACGCTGAGCCATACAGGAGGAACCTCTTCAGTCTGCGCTCACCAGGCTTCAAGAGCTTGTTTGACCGCCTCAGGACCGACTTCCACCGGCACTTACTCCACAGTGACGGCAAACTGTTTCGTCTACGCTGCCTGCCATTGTTCTACATCATCGGACAACCGAAGTGTGGCACAACTGACTTGTACCACAGGCTGCGGCTGCATCCAGAGGTCAAGTTCACCAAGATGAAGGAGCCACACTGGTGGACCAGGAAACGCTTTGGTAAGTCTTCAGGAGATGGATGGTGTTTCTAATATTTTGATGCTGGTTGAAGCTAGCTGATGGGTTGAAAGATTATAATCCCTTTTATCCGTTATAACTGAGGATTGAATTCATCCAAAAGATAGAAACAGATGGCAGAAAATACACTGATTTAAAATAGAGCTGCAGCCAAGAGCTGATTAGTCGATTTGAAGCAACTATTTTGCTAATCAATTAGCTGCTTTTCCCAGACTTACATATTAGTACATTTTATATTTTTGAGTTTTGGACCATAGGCCGGACAAGACATTTATTGATGTCACCTTGCGCTAGGATATAGTTTTGGGCATTTTCACATTTTTTTGATGATTTATGGACCAAATGATTCATCAATTAATCCAGAAAATAAAGCAGATCAATGGATCATGAAAATAATTTAATAATTTAAATGTAACAATTTAGACTAACTGTGATGTAAAGTCTGTGTTTTATGTGCGAAACTGGCAGACTGTCAGACCCTGCTGCAGTAAAATGAGAGGTTTTCTAAAGGGACTCTTGTGCTTGGAAACACCACCGCTTTTGTCCACGGGGATTGCAAAATCAACACAAAATGAAAGTTCCTCATAATAGCTTTAAGGAAAATTATGTTATTTTTTTACAATTCACAATTTAAATTTAATCCATTAAATTCTGATTCAGAATCAACAATCTAAATAAACTCAAAAGAGCACATAATTTCTAAAAAAATAAATTCTAATTCAGCCGTATGAAAATGTCCAGATGAATTGCCAGTCTGCAAGCTAGAAAACCAACCTTCCACCACTGACTGTAACTGAAGACCCTCTGCAGCTGCCTCACAATAAAATGCTTTTACTGTGAGAGACTTGCAGGAAGTGCTGTATTATAACAGCATATGTAAATTGCAAAAAAAGGGAAAAGTAATATAACTTTAACAGAACTATTGTTCTGTGTCTGTTGTCGGCCTGTTTGTCTCTATTGTAATATTTCCCTGTATGGAAAGGACTATTCTCCAGTAACTAAGGCTTTTAAATCAACCTGATTCAAGGATTACAAAATCCAATATATGCATTTTATGGTGAATAAAAGTGAACATGATGAGTGATATTTTGGTGTTCCTCGGGGTGGGAGGTTATACCCGTTTCAAAGATGGTTTCCAGAAAAAGTTTCCTGTGGAAGATTACCTGGATCTGTTTGACTGGGCAGCCTACAACATCCAAGAAGGAATCAGTGGAAATTCATCTGGAGACCACCTCCGTGCACTCATAACAGGTGAACACATGTCTAAGTGTTTGGTTTGGTATTGTTACTGTCCATAGTGCATCAGATGGAATAATCTGTTGCCTTTGTAGTTTTCATTTGGTGTTTTCTGAGGACAGCCGAACAATTGGATCCTGACCATGAAGTCTCTCTTGTTTTTCCTTTCCTTTATTGTCAGGTCTCGCTCTTTCTTTGTGGATTTCCCACAAGTGGCTCTGACCTCAGGAGCACTACAGTGGTGGCGCTCACATATTCTAGATATTCTGTGGTCTAAGAGAAGAATACGTTGTCTTTAGAAGTGTTCACAGAATCTCACAGGCCTCTGGGTGCTGTCACAACTACATGTATTCACTCTCCATGTATCTGTGATTATATAGTAAATGAGGTCAACGTATTCTCATACAACGGTTCCTATGATATCTTTCGAAAAGTTATTCCTCAGTTTTCATGTGTTTTCCTACGAATGTCCAGCGTCAATTTCCGCTCCAGTCTATTCAAAATAAACCTCTGTCTTCACAGGAAACAACTAAGTTATGTTTAGGCAACAAAACTACTGAGTTACTATAGGTTTAGGTAAAGATCGACTTGGATAGGTTTAGGCAACAAAACTACTTAGTTAGGTTCATTCTAAGGTAACGAAAACACAACAATTCTTATTTCCAGGTGATTTTACACTAAAGAGAACATACTTATTAATTAATTAATTAATTATTCCATTTCTGCCAATAGATCCCCCTAAAAGTTACACACTGTTCCTTTAATATTAACTTGGTTTTCTTCTATGAAAATGTGCTACATGGCTTTGGTTGCTGAAGTGAAATAAACACCTTATTTGGATTATGCATGGTTACTGATAATAAATGACTATTCACTTTTAAGATCTAAAAAAGTTGCAACTGCACCGTCACAAATCTCTTTAGATTTGGAGGACATGATGGTACCAGAAAAGTAATCTCATCTCATCTCATATTTCGATCTATAAAGTTCAGCTCAACTTTGCTACATTATGCCAGAGTATCCGCACTACTTGCTGTATTTTAAATGAACTGTTGTTACCCAAGGCGATGCTCAGACTATCAGTGTCTTGACAGTTGACGCCAGTGCATCGACTATGTGGGACAACCAAGCCTGGAGCTATCTTCACGCAGACAGGGAGGAGACAGAGCCCCCGTTCCTGGCCCAGGACTTCATCCACACTGTCCAACCCGATGCCAAAATCGTCATCATGCTTAGAGATCCAGTAGAGAGGTACTGTAGAGAAATTCATCCACACATCTGCCTGTATAAATACAGATGTGATTTTCAGTTTGGATCTTCCTGCACAGCATATTTACTCCTGTTGTTTGTCCAGCAAAATGTCCTTTCGTGGTTCCAACTGGCTAAGAACTCTGTTTCTTTCTGTTCCCAGACTTTATTCAGACTACCTGTACTTTAAGATGGCCAACAAGTCCGCAGAGGACTTCCATCAGAAGGTCGTAGAGTCTGTACAGGTGTTTCAGTCCTGCCTGTCTGAGAGGTCACTTCGTTCCTGCGTCTACGGCACCAGCCTCTTCAACGCCATGCCGGTTAGTTGAATTGTTTTTTGAATATAAGTTTTCTTAAGAATTACTACAGATTTTATAACTATATTTAATTAAGCTTAACAACAAACGTGTAAAATTCCTTCTTTGAGAATTTCTACCTGTCCTCCGAGTGGTTGTAAAAGGGATTTACTGCACTCTTGTTCTGTGCAGGGAAAAATACAGCCAACTAGCTGACCAGAGTCATTTCAGACCCTTCAGCATATATCCTATCAGGCAGCGCTCCCTCAGGAGTGAGCTGAGTTAGGAGCTCTGTCGGTCGTCACCCCTAATCACAACATGTCAGTGACAGCACTGTTATCCCGGGAGATTTACTACAGTGAAAGCAGCAATCAGCTTGACCTGAAGCCGTTGGAACAGCAACAGAATCTATCTCAAATCTAACAAAAACATTCAGGAAAAAAAATACTGTTACGTTCTTTTTGTTTACATGACTGAGATGAGATGATGAGATGAAGATCAAAATCTGTCTGTGTTACTCTGGTTGTGAATCTCATCACAGTCCTTTAGTTTGGCGTTGCACTGTGATGCCCTCTTGAGGACTCTGGGTGTCTGTGCATCTGGATTCAATGGAAAAAACATGTCTCGCTCTTAATTTAACAGAAATTAAACAATGACTTTACGAGTGACTCAGACTTTAAATGCACAAAATGATCAATACAGTTACTGCTACAAATGTGGGTCACAATTACAGGGTAACAAGTATTTGGTGTTCCTATACGGAATATGTCCATATCCGTACGCTTTTCGTTTCTCTACTTTTGTTTCATATTCTCTTTACATTGTCAATATTATTTTTTTGGTTTGATCTTAAGCTCACATAAACGTCCATCAGATCAAAATTATATACAGTATTTACATTTTTTTTTAAAGGTTATATAGTTTCCTTAATAAACTGGCCACTGTAGTTTTTAGCAAACGTTACTAAAACAGGAATAAGTATTGCATTTGTTGGCAACTATTTGTGAGTATTAATGGCTGCAGGACAGTGCATACGTCAACTCAAAATAAACTACAGTATCCATGTTCATCATAATGAAAGAACATGTGACCCAGTGCAACAGAGTGACTCACTGATGCATTTTTAATAGTTGTTTGACAATGATGAGCTCTTTGACATAGAGGTTACATCAGGCTTTAGATACACAGACAATATTTGTTAGTATGACCAGTTTACTTTTCAATGAATTTGTTGACAATTGCAAAACAAATATGTCTGTCAATTGATTAAAATATTTTATAACAATTAATTGCAAGCTAATCGCACATTTCTTTATCTGTTCAAATGATTTGGCAAGTATTTAATGCTCTTATCAACATGGGAGTGGGCAAATATGATTGCTTTATGCAAATGTATGTATACATTTATTATTGGAAATCGATTAACTGCACAAAACAATGACAAATATTGTCCAGAAACCCTCACAGGTACTGCATTTAGCATAATAAATATGCTCAAATCATAACAAACTCAATCCCAACAGGCAACAACAGCTGTCAGTGTGTCAGTGTGCTGACTTGACCATGACTTGCCCCAAACTGCATGTGATTATCATAAAGTAGGCATGTCTGTAAAGGGGAGACTCGTAGGTACCCATAGAACCAATTTTCATTCACATATCCTAAGGTCAGAGGTCAAGGGACACCTTTGAAAATGGCCATGACAGTTTTTCCTCGCCGAAATTTAGCGCAAGTTTAGAGCGTTATTTAGCCTTCTTCAACAACAAGTGACACGCTAGTGTGGCATGATTGGTACCAATGGATTCCTTAGGTCCAGTATCTTCACTCTAGCTTTAAAACTGAACACGCTACAACCTGAAAATCTCAAGTTGCGTTAATGCGTTAAAGAAATTAGTGCCGTTAAAACAAAATTGCGTTAAAGCGTTATTGTTGCGTTAACTTTGACAGCTCTAAAAAATACATATACATAAAAAAACAATTTCACCAGTTTTATCCTTTAAAATCGATTTCCATGTAGTGTTGAAATGATTTTGTCTACCACCTGCACGTCTGCTGTTGACCTTTTCTCACCCAAGGACACTTTAAGAACTTCTTGTTCATGTATAATTAACAGTTAACCTTGGAAACAATTTCACCACAGGAGACTTATGATGTTGACTTATTTTGAATCCCCCCCCACAGGTGAGGCTAACTTTGGGGATGTACGTTGTCTTCTTGCTGGACTGGCTGACAGTTTTCCAAAGAGAGCAGATCCTAGTTCTTCGACTCAAAGACTACTCGGCCAACCTCAAAGTGTCAATCAAGAAAGTCTTTGATTTCCTGACTGTAGGTATGTATCCAGAAAGCACCTCTATCCACCTGGCTGTGTATCTATGTGGTTGTCTCTGCCTCTGGCCATCACTTCTGTATTGTTAAGGACTCTGCCATCCTCCCTGCAGGTCCTATGTCGCAGCGAGTGGAGAAAGCAGTGACCAGACAGTCCATGTCTAACACCCGGCGGATGGCGGACAAGAACGTGGGTCCTATGCTTCCAGCCACCAGAGACCTCCTCACGGAATTTCATCAGCCCTTCAACCATAAACTGGCCAGTGTGTTGGACAATGAGGCCTTCCTCTGGAATAACCCCTGAAGGGGCATGAGCAGTGTGGATGGATGTGAATGAACAACCAGAGCAAGAAGCTAAAGCAGGAATGCCTATTGACAGAAATGAATATACAATGGGAGAATTCATACACAGGTGAATAGTTGTATATGGGGTTATATGAAGGTCTGAATAGGTGTATGCGGTTTAGTTTGTGATATTTATTTGCTCTTGAAAGAATGTGAGTGACTCATCGAGTCAAGATGCTAATAATAAAATAAGCTGAATTTGTGTTTTAATTTGATGTTTTTACAGTTGTTGAAAAGCTAATGTAAAACTGCTGAGTAAAAGTCCACAAAATGCACCACAAATGCATTAATCTACACCTGTTAACCCTCTGAGACCCAAAATAGACCCGTTTCTGTCTTTATTAGGGGGGTGCAGGTCAACGGTATACGTGACATAGAAGTGGTGTAGTTGATACAATTTGTTACACACATTTGGAGTTAAATTTAACCAATTTTTACAATTCGAGAATTGATGAAAATAATCAATAATCACTCCAAAATTCCACATTAAGTCACCAAGACCTCAAGGAACACCATAGAAAAAGCCATGCTGTGATTTTGTATCAAAAACTTTTGAGATTTGGAGATTTCTGCAAGAATTGCATTTTTCAGCGATTGGATGGCGAACACTTCTGTTCTGGAAACTGCTCAGAAACCCCCTTATTGTCAATCTACCCAGGAAGGCCATCCGTCCTCTGAATGCTCTAGATCTCAAGTTTGTGGTTATAAAGTTTCATGAGGCTGTGATTATCCTAGAGGTCACCACAGGTCATTTTATACAGTGAGGTCACATTATTAAAAATGGTCTCAATACAATGAAATGAATACTATTGGGACTAACATCATCACACATGAATACAATTGGGCTCTTTGGATCCACAAGTGTCTCAGCTTTACAGTGATACCCAATTTATGTAATTCCAAAACTGTTTAGGGACCCCAGTATGCAGAAATATTCAAACACACCATTTTTAGAATAGGTGAAAATAACACATTTATACTGAATGAATAAAACGTCATGGTTTTTGCCCCAAACTGCATGTGCTTATCATGTCTGTAAAGGGGCGACTTGTGGGCACCCATATAACCCATTTTGAGTCACATATCTTGAGGTCAGAGGTCAAGGAACCCCTTTGAATATGACTGCCAGTTTTTCTCGCCAAAATTTAGCCTAACTTTGGAGGTTTATTTAGCCTCCTTCCCAACAAGCTAGCATAACGGGGTTGTTGCTAACGGATTCCTTAGGTTTTTTTAGTTTCATATGATGTATGTTCCTTCACTCTAGCTCTAAACCAGCTGTATCCTATGAAAGACAGTAAAATCAATCGGGGTCGCCTGTGATACCACGGATCTAAGGGTGTTAGAAAAATCTTTCACATCATTTCTGGCTCAAAGGCTGAACTTTGATTTCATGTAAAAAAAAAAAAAGAAAAAGCATCCCCTGTCCTATTTTTATTCTCCCCTGAATATTAGCTACAAAGATACACAAAAAGTGATAAAACTTGTATTATTACATTTCAGAGCATCCAAGAGAAAGTCAACAGTCCTCACATGAAAAGGATACATAATATTATAATGATTTCACAGCACTGCTTTGTGCACAATGTGTGTCGTCAGGGAAAGCCGAGATATTTCAATACCAGCAGTTGAAGTGTTCAAACCTCTTAACTCACTGACCCGATAATGTAGTCATCATGTTCATGCTCTGGGATTAAACACAAGAGGGCACTAACGCACAAAACTCCAGTAGCTCGACATCCAAACACTCTAATCCACGGTGATATATGAAAGATACACTAGAGGTCAATGCAGGTTGTTTAAGCCTCGCCATACAGAATTATAAATGATCTTTTCCTTTCTTAGTTATTAGGATTTCATATACAGCATTAAGGGCCATTGTGCACATCGTCAGGTACAGCATATCTTTAGGCTGCTCCATCATTGCAATAATAAAAC
>CAKALG010027123.1:0-12564 GCA_916700815.1 Helicolenus hilgendorfi | reverse complement strand
CGGGGGGGCGTTCTCCTGATCACTGAGATGTTCGTCCTGCAGAACGTCGTCGGTGTTCTCCCGCTGGAGATCTCCAGGAACCGGCGTCACATTAGCTCTGTGGACCAAGGACACAAATGATTCTGATATTTTAGACGCCATTTAGAGACTCATTTTATGATGTAGTAAAAGTTATTCTGGTGCTTTTGCTTGTTTTAACCTCTTCCACTTCTCGGCTGACTTTACTTTTTTCAGAGGTTGTAGCGGGCTCAGTTTTAGAGCTAGTGTGAAGGTAGATATCATGTGAAACTCGAAAAGGAACCTACAACCATGTCTTGCTAATATGTCAGGAAGAATGCTAAATAACGCTATGAATATACGCTAAATTTTGTCGAGGAAAAACTGGCATTGTGATTTTCAAAGGCGCCCCTTGACCTCTGACCTCAAGATATGTGAATGAAAATGGGTTGTATGGGTACCCACGAGTCTCCCCTTTACAGACATGCCCACATGTGTGATGATGTTAGTCCGATTGGAGCCATTTCATTGTACTGAGACCATTTTTCGAAACTTAACCTCACTGTATAAAATGACCTGTGGTGACCTCTAGGATAATCACAGCCTCGTGAAACTTTACAGCCACAAACTAAAGACCTATAGAATTCAGAGGATGGATGACTTTCCTAGCTAAATAACAATAAGGGGGTTTCTGAGCAGTTTCCAGAACAGAAGTGCTCAGAAAAATGTCTCGCAGAAATCTCCAAATGTCAAAGTTTTCAGACCAAATCACAGCATGGCTTTTTCTATGGTGTTCCTCAAGGTCTTGATATCTTAATGTGGTATTCTGGAGGGATTATTCATCATTTTTATCAATTCTTTAGTGGAAAAAAAGGTTACATTTAGCAGCAAATCTGTGTAACAAATGGTATCAACCCAAAGACTGCTGTAACAACTTATGAGACATAACAGATTATTTTGAATAATTAATTGATTAATTATTTGTTTAATTTAGGCTTGACACAGTGCTGAGCTGCATTTCAAATTAATGTTTCAGATGATGTACACCACCTCTATGTGACTCCCTTTACCCCCGTTAAAAAGACCATAGTGGGTCTATGAAAAAGAAAGGTTAGTGTATAGAGTTTTAGATATTCTACCATCCAGGCGGCCTTTAGATGTTGTTCATGTGGGTGTTTTAACATATGTTTTTGCATATTTTGTGATATGATTTATGTGTTTATTGTTATGTGTTCTGCCCGGCTGCAAAAGTGACATGTTTCTTGACCCGTCTTCTCTTCATCGATGATGGATTGAATGATAATATAATAACACCAGCAATAAATGATCCTTTAAGCTTCAGCTTCAGCTTGAGGAGGCGCTCATACAGCTGATGGTTTGGTTCTTACCCCACCATGGCGGCGGTGGGTCGGGTGTTGTGCTGTGGTTGGGTGGAGGTACTGGTCGACAGCGTGACATCACCTCCCGCCTTCTCCCAATCAAAAGGCTCGTTCTCGGTGATGATTCGCTCCTTCATGCTGTTCTCAAACACCGACATCAGCAGCTGAAACAAAACAACAAGAAGGACTCATGCACCTGAACTAATGTCCAGCTGTTCACACTGAAGCAGAGGCCACACAGTTCAGTTCACAGCCTGTACCTGGTAGTCTGGTTTGGTGTAGTAGTCCAAGGCCAGGACATGGTCCAGGAAGATATTAAACTCTGAAGGCATGTGTTTGAGCAGCATCCTATGGTCATAACGCTCTTTAATCTGACCAACTTGTTCCTGGAGAAAACAACAAAAAAAAAACACTTTCAGCTGCAGTGAATTAATGACGATTCATGGACAATTCATGTACAAATAATACAGGTGATGCATATCAGGCAAAACCAAATAACAATCAACTCATTTTGTTACTAATTTAATTGGTGGGTGGGGTATTGTCGCTTTACCTTTATATTAGGGCTGTCAATTGAAATAATTGCAATTAATTGCAAAGTAATCGCAATAAATATTTATCTGTTCAAAATGTACCTTAAATGGAGATTTCTCAAGTGTTTGGAACTCTTATCAACATGGGAGTGGACAAATATGTTTACTTTATGCAAATGTATGTATATATTTATTATTGGAAATAAATTAACAACACAAAACAATGACAAATATTGTCCAGAAACCCTCACAGGTACTTCATTTAGCATAAAAATATGCTCAAATCATAACATGGCAAACTGCAGCCCAACAGGCAACAACAGCTGTCAGTGTGCTGACTTGACTATGACTTGCCCCAAACTGCATGTGATTATCATAAAGTGGGCATGTCTGTAAAGGGGAGACTCGTGGGTACCCAGAGAACCCATTTTCATTCACATATCTTGAGGTCAAAGGTCAAGAGACCTCTTTGCCTGTTTTTTCTCGCCAAAATGTAGGGTTAGGGTATGACATGGTGGGTACCAATGGATTCCTTAGATTTTTAGCTTCATATGATACTAATATCTTCACTCTAGCTCTAAAACTGAGCCCGCTACAACTGAAAAATTGCAAGTAGCGTTAATGCGTCAAAGAAATTAGTGGCATTAAAACAAATTTGCGTTTATACGTTATTATCGCATTAACTTTGACAGCCCTACTTTATATACTTTTATTTACTGTTAAACTTCCTGTTTACATCTCTGTATATATGTATTTCTCATTATGCATATAAACTGACTACATTCCTGTTTACATTAGAGTTCATTCACTTTGCAATTACTGTATGACTGTCTACCACAAATATATATTATTTTTTGTTACAGAAGTTATTGTAACAGTGTGTTACAGTCTGACCTTATCTTTGATCTTTCGCCATGGCAACTGTCCAACGGCAAACTCCACCAACATGTAAAACAATGACCACAGGTCATCATGGCGACCCATTTCCTGGAGGAACACAACAAAAACACATTGTTAGGATATCACTGTTATTATTAGTTTTATCATCCATTCATATGTTATATTTAATTCATAACTGCTGGTGTTACTCAAATATAATTATAAACTCTGAAGTCTTCAGTAGAATATTTCCATCATCATCAATAGTTATTTAATGGTAACTTATATTTTTCAACTTAGATCCTATTGTCCCATGTTATTGTGTTTAAGTGACTAATTGGGACAACAATTTCTGAAACTGGTCCAGTATTGAGGGTTAGCACTGTAGCCGGCAACCAAGAAACAAGCTGTGAGAGCAAGTGAGCAGCGCCAATGTAACTTTTCGTTCACTAAAAGTGCTTGTTTTTGCCGCTGACAGGCTCAAGTTGTTATTATTAGTGTCTGACAACATTATGGAACCCTAGAGAGAAATAAAACGTTTTTCTTACCTTTCACTTGATCCGGTCTGTTTGTTATTGTGTCCCCGTACAAATAAAGGAGAAGTCTCGCAGTGAAATCTGAATATCGGTATTGTCTGGCTCAAATAAATACGGGCAGTCATCAAATTCAAAGACCTCATCTAAATATTCACGATGACATTGAAAGTCTTTTAGATAACACTGAGCTACGCTTTCTGTACTCCAACACAACAAACTCTGCCCGGCTGCCACTCACGTTTCCACCATGTATTCCACAATTCCACCGTTCCACCGTCTTCCAGCAACTCGCCAGATTTCAGAACGAGACTTCTCCTTGAACGAGACTCTTTCCATAATGTTGTTGGACACTTATAATAACAATCATAGCCTGTCATGGCAAAAACAAGCACTTTTAATGGACGTAAATGACGGTGCCAGCTTGCCCCAATAGCAACATATTGCAGCCAGTGAGCAGCTGTCGTCGACAGCCCTCAATAATTTTGTTCCTATTAGTCAGTTAGACACAAAAACGTGGGAAAACAGGGTCCAGATTGAAAAATACAAAAGTTACCCTTTATTTTAATTCATTAAAGAGAACAAACACACTGACCTTGTTTTTATGAGCGTTGACTGAAGCGTAGCGGACCGTCCCTCTGAAACCTGCCACAGTCCTCGGCTGAATACGAGACGAAGAAAAGTTAGTCAGCGGTCACATCAACAATCAGGACTCACAACTGAATGTTACATTTCTAAATCCCATACTGCTGCTCCATCAAATAAAAAACAGACTAAAAAATAATGAAGCTTGGTCTAATTTACATCCCGATTACCAAAAACTTCTTGTTACCGAGCTAACAGATCAGCTAGCGATGTTTATCTCATCAGAAGTTTAATTTATTTGTTTAAAAATGGGTGCACTCTGAAACCTGACCAGCACAAACCCAGTTGGACAGGGTTTCCACTCCACTTCAATGCGGCACACAAAACTTGAACTGATGTCTCTGTGTATAAAAACAGCATCATAAACAATACAGACTGATAAAAACATATTATTTGTATTACTAGAAAAGGCTCTGCAGTGTCATTGCCAACACTTAGTTAAATTAAAGTTTACCACATCATTTCCTCCACCTGCTGCTGATTTAAAGTCACACCTGCCGCCTCATAACGTGACGTGCCAGATGGTTTGTTTCTGAGAACCATCCGAGAAGTAGTCATTGGAAACTGTTTGGAAAACGCAAAGCTTGAAGCCTGACAAGATGGATTTTTGTGTGATATGTGATCCCACGATTCTCGCATGATCTTGTGACACAGCGAGAATCCAGCTGCCGTGCAAGTTAAGCTGCACTCCATTTCAGCAGGTGTAGCTGTCCTCGCTGTTGCGTAACAAGTGGCATGTCGGCGTGGCCAAATGAAGCGTTTAAGTGTTGGCAGACACCAGAGTACTTCATGTATTTGGATATGTCCCAGATGTGTGTGTTAATCTATGCTGTTTACGTTGGTCTTGGTACATGTGGTATTCTGTGTGGCAAATTGAAATGGAGTGGCGACGAAGATTTTGTCGCACTGAATGGAAACATCACGTGGTATTGTGCCGCAGCCGCCGCAGTAACAGAGCAGACAGGTGCTGCGTCCTTTAATCTGTTGGATTCATGTTTCTTGTGTAAACAAAGTACATTAAAACCAAACTGACCAAAACAACCAAATAATGAGACAAACAGAAACATCAGCAGAGGGTCACACTGCATCCACACAGCCTCCAGATAACTAAAGGATCAATCAGGATGTTTCCATGGTGATATCATTCATATTTGTGTGGTGAGCAGTATGTAATGACATGTTTAGGTTCCCATGACTACAGGGAGACACGTCATGACTTGAGAGTGGATATATGGATTTACTGTATGCATGAAATGTTCACTCGACTGGTGAGTCATGAAGTTATTGGACCAATCCTCCGTCTGCTGTCCCTTTAATGATAGACTGACAGATTGTGCTAACGATCAAATCTCACCAACGGACCTTCTGATGAACAGGAGACATTCATCAGGCTGAAACCAGTGATTTCTGACAATTTTATGAAGTCAAAAGCGTTTGTTGAAGTCAGACCCTAAATCATGCCCTGCTTTACGGTCTGTTTGACTCTAAATGGGACCATAATTTACTAAATGAACATCATGCTGTATTGAAGAAGACTTGAAACTAGAGATTGAGACCATAAACTCATGTTTACAATGTTTACTGAGGTAATAAATCAAGTGAGAAGTAGGCTCATTTTCTCGTAGACTTCTATACAATCAGACTTCTTTTTGCAACCAGAGGAGTCGCCCCCTGCTGGCTATTAGAAAGAATGCAGGTTTAAGGCGCTTCCTCATTGACTTCACATTTCAGGCCCGAAGTTGCCCGCTGGTTACAGCTTGTGATGCCGCAGTGACTTCCTGTTTACATAAATGATTGCTTTTTATTGGATGGTGCTACAGATGTTTGCTAGCAACTGATTTACGCATGAACTAAAGTCTTTATTAGCAACAGCTGTCCAGGTTGACATGGGAAGTGGTGTTTGTTTGTGTATTGTTACTGCAGACCCTGACAAATGGTTTAAAAAGTCATGAACGAGTGACAATGTGAGTAATAAATGTGTTAATAAAGTTTTATTGAAACACCACTGTCATAGCAGCACTTTAATCTGTGATGGTGACTAACATGTTCTTTCTATTTTGTATTTCAGGTTATACTTCAGTTGGTGATGCAGCTGTGACCCCTCTGTTGCCATAGAAACCACTCACATCCCTGGGTAACCATGGAGATGATGGAGAATTGGGAGGCATGCACGTCAAAATCATAAGTCCAAAGGAACTGTAAGAAAAACAAAAACAACACTGAAACGTAATAAGATGAAAATAAAACACAGAACATGAATCATTGATAAAAGAAGTGATGATTGGTGATCAATACAGACTGAACATCATGCAAATTGTCACTCAGGCAACAACTGATGTCAAAGTAAAAGGTGGGGAAGTCTTTTTATAGTTTTCATGAAATTACACAATTCGGTCAGAACATTCTGACAACCATCGTCTGTCTATTAAAAAAAAGGTTAAACTCTATTATATAAAGTAGACCTACATGCGATGATTCTTCTTAGACAGGGTTAGGTTTGGAGAATTAAGATAGATTTTCTTTTTTTGAAAGGTAAAAGATCATTTTAAATAGAGTTCTGAGAAAAAAAGGCTGAAGTAAAGGCCAGTAAAGGCCTGGAGAGATAACTCTGAATTGTGACTTTATTATCAGAACTCCGACTTTATTTTCTCACATGAATCTGAAAGTATTTGTTTTGTATTTTTTGACAAAGTCCAAAATTTCATCTGGAGAAGTTGGGGAGATTCTGAGACGAAACATAGTAAATGGCAAGAAGGAGAGAAGAGGAGAGGAGAGGTACATCAATATAACAATTCTAAATAATACAATTCTTCTGAAAGAGGGTTAGGTTGTGAGATTTAAAGTAGAATATCATTTTAAATATCAGTTGTTATAAACCTCATAGATGTGGGTCATTAGGGTCCTAGTACGCCTACTACGTTGTAAAAGTGAAAGTGAAACTTAAAAGCAACACGTTCAAACATGTAAAACTGAATGAAACGTCATGTTTTCAACACAAACAAAAAGGCTTCTTTAGGTTTAGGCAACAAAACCACTTGGTGAAGTTTAGGGAAAAATATCCTGCTTTGACTAAAAATAACTACATTTGAAAAGTGAAAGTAAAACTTAAGGTTGTGAACACAAACATAACTACACATTGTTGGTTTCACACTAGATGCTAGAGGTCACTGTCGTCTTCTTTTATTCCTTCTTTCGGTGATCGCCCATGTTAATCGAAGATAAAACCTACTAGTGGGTGTAGCAGTCCCCTTATGACCTACATCTATGAGGCTTATAACCACTGATAACGTCCCATTTAATGACTTGATAATAGTCTAAATGAATCTCATAAATCTGAAATTAATCTCAGAGCATTTTCTTTTTTTTACAGAGTCCTAAACTTTATCTGGAGAAGACAAGAAGATTCTGAAATGGAAAAACTAAAGGAAACATATTAAATGACAAGAACAGAGAGGAACGTCAGCGTGTTCAAATCAACACGCTGAGTTCATGTAGGGCCTTGTTCAGACAACCAAACAAGTTTTTTTTGGCATTTCCAAATCGATTTTACAAAGTCTGGACAGCAAAAAAACAAATGAAATGTGATTTTTGCAAATTGGATTTGCTTAGCCTAAAAAGCCTTCAGTTCAGCCATCAGAGACAGAAGCAGTAGATCTATATTATTCAATCCACATTATTTATTCATCTGCAGCTACACGCTAACATCAGGGAGAGAGAGCTGATCCTGGAGCAGCTGGACACACACACGCACAAGCACACCCTGACACACTGGTGTTAGAGAGGAAACTGAACCATCGATGTGAACAAGAGACTTTGTAAAGAAGTCCATACAGCTGATATACTATAACTGACAGAGAGTAATGCGGCACCTTGTGTTCTACAATCAAAGAGCTGTAAAATGTCTATATATCTTAAAAATTTAATTTCTTATCATTAAATCTCATGTTCAGACTGAAACCAACATTAATGTATCTACTAACAAGTATTGTGTGTGTATATCAGCTTTTTCTCTGAAAACGACACTATGAGAGCGGTGGGAGGGAACCAGAACAGTAGAGTTGTGGATCGGACAGATAAACAATGCACTGAAACTCACTATAAAGCAGAGAGGAGTTGCAAATCATTCTCTGGAGGTTCATCACTACCAGAGACACATTGTCATTTCATACATTATTATTATAAAAAAACATTGATTATAACCGCTTTAAAGATTTACGTCTTCAGTAGGAACCAATGGGCTTGGAGCTGAGAGCCACAGACAGGAAGTCAGACAGCACTGAGTGACGGATTAACATGTTGTTGGTTTCAGTCTGCACAAGATTTGTTGAATATAAGAAAAATGTAGAATAACACCAACTGATCCTTAAAATAAATACAGCAGCTGCTATATTATTTCTAATACCACTACTGCTTGGTCATATGATGGCAGCTGGGAGGACTTCCTGTTTGATTAAAGATGATGTCACTGAGAGAGAGAGAGAGAGAGAGAGAGAGAGAGCGAAAGTACTGAGAGAGAGAGAAGTAGAGGAAGAGGAGATGCAGTGGGATGAAGAGTAGGGGAGAAGAAGAACGAGAGAGGGAGAGAGGGAGAGAGGGAGGCGATCCTCTCAGATCGTTGGACAGAAGCTGACTCAGCTGTAGAGTGAGAGAGAGAGAGAGAGAGAGAGAGAGAGAGAGAGAGAGAGAGAGAGAGAGAGAGAGAGAGAGAGAGAGAGAGCGAGAGAGGGACAGGCAGCCTGAGGTCTCTCGCCCACTGACACATGCAGGAGCATCAAATATTCATCTCACTGCTGCAACAGAAGCAACAACACTGCAGGTAGAGGAGGAGGAGGAAGAGGAGGAGAGTTAACAAGAGTAGAGAGCAAGAAACAAGAAAGCAAGTGAGGAGAAGAGGAGAGCAGGAGAGGAAGATGAGAAGAGGAGGAGGAGAGGAGAAGTAACATGGGCGGAGAGGAAGAAACAAGAAAGGAAGTGAGGAGGAGGAGGAAGAGGAGAGGAGGAGGAAGAAGAGGAAGAGGAGGGGTAACAAGAGTGGAGAGGAAGAAACAAGGGAGTGAGGAGGAGGAGGAATGAGATGAGGAGGAAGAGGAGGAAAGGAGAGGACAGGAAGAGGAAAAGAGGAGAAAGAGACGAGGAGTAGGAGTAGGAGGATGAGAAGAGAGGGAAGAGGAGGTGAGGAGAAGGAGGAGAAGACGAGGAGATGAGGAGAAGGAGGAAGGAGAGGAGAGGACAGGAGAGGAGAAGAGAGGAGGAGGGGGAGGAGGAAGAAGAGGAGGTGAGGAGAAGGAGAAGGAGGAGGAAGAAGAGATGAGGAGTAGGAGGAGGACGGAGAGTAGAGGATGAGGAGGTTGACAGTAAATGGAAGCAGCTCACGTACTTGCTGATCTAAAAATATCTCAGAGTTCAGTCTGACAGAAAGACGTCATAAACGAATGAGAGAAGAAGAAGAATAGAGAGAGAACAGCAGCAACAGCAGTGACACTACAAAGACCAGCAGACCTGATCACTGACTGACGACCAGTCAAAACATCTGAAGGTCTGAAGGTGTTCATGACTTTTCACAATAAAAACCTCTTCCATTCAAGCCCTAAAACGTAGAAAATCCCCTCATGCAGCTCCAGGAAACTGCTATTCTAATATCAGCTTATACAATAATATCTGATCAATCCTTATTGATTATTGATACATACATACACGCACGCACGCACACACAGACACACATACACACAAACACACACACACAGGATGTGAGGCCTCTAAAAGGCAACAGACTCACTGTCTACAGTGATCTATTGAACTAATGTGCTGCAATGCAGCAAACACACCCTGTCTGTCTCCTTCTTTTTTTTTTTTTTTTTTTTTTTTAGCTTTTATGATTCAGTTTATTTTTTAAGCACCTTAAAGGAAACTGAAACACAAACCACATCACAGGAAAATAGAGATAACAGATTGTATAAGTATGGAAGACCATTCCTGCTACAATAAAAAAATGAAAATGAAAAATAAAAATAAAAATGATCAAGATATGAAAATAATAACAAGTAAAATGTCTCACGACCATTACATTTTTATTTATTTATGTATATATACATTTTATTTGGAAGTACAAATTATAATTTAAAAATCTAAGTATGACTTAGTCAACTCTTTGTCCTAATATTTCATAATGAGATATCAATCATACATTTAACTCAATTTCTTATCATTTTAATTCACTCTTCTTTAAACAATACTAACAATTAAAATCAAAGAATTTATAATCATAAGATAGTCTTTCATACAGATTTGTTTTTTTTAGTATGACAAACTCAATCATTGTAAAAATCATTAATTTGCATTTTGTTTCTAATATTTATCTGATTTCCTTTGTTTTTATCATCTTGTCTTTTATTCCAGAACATAAAATGCTCTTGTAGTTTATAACTGTGATATAAAATGTTAAAATTACGACATAATATCGAACATCTATGACTTACAAATTCAAATCATTTTGTAGATGCAAAAAAATGCTTTACAAAGACATTATTATGATAAGCTAGCTCATAATTTTGGCTCAAATGTTAAAATTAAACATTGTAAATCACAGTTATAAGATTATGACAATTTTTTATTTTTATTATTTCTAAACGTTCATTGGTGACAGAATGGGTCTTCCATACAACAACGACAGGGGATCAACATCTGGAAATACTTCCTCTGATATGATGCAGAATTTTAGTACATTAACTGTTAATAAAATGTTGATTTTTTTCAGCCCCTCTGGTGCTACTGTCAGCACGGATGTTGTCAATAAAGTTTCTTACCGGTCGGACCTCTCCGGTGGTGTTGGTGTACTGCCGCGCCAGACCAAAGTCCAGCATGTAGCACTTCCTGTAGGTGGAGGGAAGCCGGCCCATTGCAAAGTTTGACTGCAGAAACAAAACAAGAGAGAAACACATCAGCTCACTGAGAAACTGTTAGAAACTAAGTTATGTGAAACATCATTCATCTGGGCTACTGTAGAAACATGGTGGTGTACGTGAAGAGGACCTGCTCCATATGTAGATATAAACGGCTCATTCTAAGGTAACGCAAACACAACAACTCTTATTATCAGGTGATTATACACTACAGAAAATCTACTTATTAATGTTAGATTCTCCCAATATATCCCCCTAAATGTTACACACTGGACCTTTAAGGACTTTTTCCACCACTGTTAAAAAAAATAAAATAAAAATACACAAGGAGAAAAGCTTAAAAACTGCAAGTCAGATGAGAAACCTGTGAGAATAAGCTGAACTAAACTGCAGCTGAAGAACTTGAATTAAAAACTTCCCTCCTTATTGAAGCGTCTGGTGGATCATTATAACTTTGTGACCAACTTGAAACAAAGAGAGGCTGAGATGAAAATACTCTCAGACTGTGAAGTGAAGTGTATCAATAAAGTTGTTCCAGACTGAACTGGATCACATTAATAAGCATTATGGCAGTGAAGCTGAGCAGACGGTCTGCAGGTTGTTCTTCCTCACTCTGACCTTACTTATCCACCAACCTCATAACTGTTTGTCCTCCAGCTTTTGTTCCAGCTCTGCTCATTAATATGTAAATTTATTCAGCAGGAACATCCTCGTCAGTCTTCACTGTTAACGGTTGCATTTTCTGTTTACATCTGAGCTTCGAAACATTAGAACATTCACATTAAATCAGGTTTTAAAAGCTTTATCTTTCCTGCACTGCACTGATAAAAACCTAAAAACCAAATAGAACTAGTTCGATCAAATTATTACCAAAATTGTTGGCGACCATCTTCACACGCAGACAAGTGATTTATATTTTTGGTTTAAAAGTTGTTGAGAACATAACACTGAAAACAGTCTGACTGTAAACATTTTCCCTCATTTCTGAGGCAATATGTTTATTAGAGTTTTGTACCAATTTTATAATAAGAAATAATTTTATCTGAGCTTTTTTTTTTTTTTTTTTAAAAACCCACTGCATTAAATTATATAAATAAAAACAATATTAAGTCTAACTGTTATTTTTTTTTTTTTCTGCTTTCATGTTTTTTTTGACAGTTCATAATATTAAAACTTTTGTCTTGACTTTTTGTTTTTATTATTAATTTATTTTAACAAAAAAAAAGAAAGAAAATTGTCACCGTGACTTAAAACTTGTTACTTTGTTTTTATCTGGGTTTATTATTATAATACAAGACTTATTTATCTATTATTTTATGCCATACATTATAAATGCATTTTGGTGCATTTAAAAAAATCAAAAATTCTCTTTTTTCCAAATACATTTTTGACACACCATAAAAACTCTATCCAGTTAAATAAGATCACAGATTTTGTGGCAACAGCCAATCGGCTCCTCAGATCAAGTGTCAATCAAAAGCTTCAGATCAACTCCCTCCCTAACATCACGTGTGAAACCACAGAAGGAAAACAACAACGACATCCTTCTTTAAAGGACCTTTGAAGAAAAGAAAAGCCAGCAGAGAGAGCTGGTTTCCATCGTACCGGTTTGATGTCTCGGTGCAGAAAGCCCACTGAGTGGATGGCTTCAATGGACTCCAGGATCTGCTTCCCGAGCCGCAGCGTGGTGCTCATGGTG
>CAKALG010027119.1:0-14625 GCA_916700815.1 Helicolenus hilgendorfi | reverse complement strand
TTATATATCTGTGTGTGTGTGTTGTGGTTGCCAGCATGAGGAGCAGAGCAGCAGACTCTGGCTGGCGTAGCGGTGATGGAGGCTAGATTGTTTTGGCTGTTGTTGCTGTTGGCCTTCTGGTTAGTTAAACTGAAGAAATAGAAAAAGATGATGATAAAGGAGAAGAGGCGGACTCGCCGCTTTCATGTCGACATCAGTGGACTAAACAAGAACAAACCGCAGTGGGACCTGATGCACCAGAGACCAAAGGAGAGATTCACATAAGTGCGCACACACCCACACTGTATTCACACAGATATGAACACACTTAGTTGTGCAGGAGGAGGCTAGTCGCTGGGCTGGAAACACAGATTTCCAAGAGATTGTAAAAGTGAAGACCACTCAGGAGAGAGAGGGAGACAAAAGAACGGACGATAAAAAGAAATGAATTGGAGAAAACGAACGGGCGGGCGCTGGAACGTGGAGAAACACCTTTCCTGACTACACCGGAGTGCACCTCAGAGCCAACACACACACGTCCATACAGGTGCTGTTTCTGGGCTTGGCTCTGCTGCAATGAAGAGATAAGAGACTGGCGGGAGAGGATGGCATGGAGAAAAAAAAACAGAAGAAGGAGGGATGGACAGAATACAGAATGATGGGAAATTAGAAAAGAGGTGCTTCCGAGGCGAGAGAGATCACAAGAGACAGCTCAGGGAAAAAAAAAACATCCTGCAGGTGATCTCGCACAGGGACTACACAACGTTCACACTTATAAAGAAATCACACAAATACAAACTGGTCCCACAGGCTGCATGAATGGGAAGAAGGAAGAGGCCAATCCCAGCCGGGATAGCAGAAATGTCCCAACAGGGGGACAACACACACACACACACACACACATACAGCCCAAGCAAACACACGGCGAAGGACAACAAACACAGACACAAAGACCTTCAGACCTTCAAAGTCGAGTTAACATTTAACTACTTTAGTAAATCAACACCCGCATAGTAAATCAACACACGTCGAGATTGTGTGTGTGTGCGACCTGAGATTGTAAGTGCATGTGAGACTAACAAAGTGTGTGTGTGTGTGTGTGTGTGTGTGTGTGTGTGTGTGCAAAGCCACAAGGACAGTGCAAATTGTTTGATCAACGAACCTGCATGACACAACCTCCAGTCTTGTGACAACAGAACAGATTTAGACAAACACGCAAAACAGGTCAGATAGAAAAAAGTCTTACCTGTTGCAGAAGAGGAGGATGATGGGACGGTCATGGAAAAGACAAAAAGAGAGAGAAGACAGGGTAAATGACAGTGTTCATTTCGAAAACTGTGACGAAGTTTTTGTTTTTTTCCATGACAAGATTGTACCGACGTCATTAAAAACACTAATGGTGACGATATCAAACATGCAATGTAGTTGACAAAAGAAAGATGACTAAAATGTAGTTTAAAAAACAAAAACTTTACCAAAATCTCTCTTTATTTTTATCACCTTCCACCTTCTCTTCCCCTCTCTCAGACACTCTCTCTCACACACAACTCGCTGCAGCGGCGGCGCTCAGTCCTCACACCTCAATTCTGACAATTGTGCTACTATAATACATAAAGTTGAGGGTTTGCGGGCCGTTCGTATGGTTGAGTAACGCGTAGTTTTACATGTTGGGTGGGTGGATTGGCGGAGAGAAAACATTTTTGGTGACTAAAACTAGAGTAAAACTGTGAAGGATAAAAATGATTAAAGTTTGACTTAAACATATAAGCATTTTCATCTTAAGACTAAATCAAAAATAGCTGCCAAAATTAAGAGAAAACATTTTGACTAAAAATCAAATCACTTTTCCTCGACTAAAAGATTAAAGGATAAAAAATGACAAAAATGAAACTAAAACTAATAAGTATTTTCATCTTAAGATTAAATCTAAAATACCTGCCAAAATGAACACTGGTAAATAATGAGTTGCATATTTGACATGGAGGCGGCACACCATGTCCTAACATCAGAGTGACACCGTGTAAACATTAGACAACCAAATAAGATCCCTAAGCAATCTCACCGTCAGAGATCAATAGCTCAAAATGCCACTCCTTGGCTCATTTATGGAATGCAGAAGAATTAATTTGACAGACTGACAAGTGGAGAAAAATGAACAGCGAGACGGGCCGACAGGCACAAAGACGGGCAGGGAGACGGGCTGGAAGGGAAGGCCAGTCGGAAGGACAAATTGATAGGTGGATGACCTATTTATTTGACAAAAGGAGTGAAAGTCAAGCCAGCAAATAGACAGGTAGACAGATTGGGAGAAGAGAGAGAATGAAATGGACAAGCCGACATAACGGACATGTTGGCCCAGACTGAGACAAGCATGTCGAAAGCAGGGAATTTGTGCAACCGCGGGGACAGGAATGCCTGACACCTAATTATAAATGAATGAGAGATGTGTGCTTAAAGAGGCTGACGCTGAGGGGGGGGAAACACACACTGAGAAATCCCCCTCCCTGGTGTACACTACCATATGGACAGGTAGAGACAGGGGAGCGGAGTGATTCTCAGTTTGCTTTTGTCCTCTTCCTCCAGATCTTCTGCTGGCGAGGGCCAAGCTTCAGAAACCAATCCAAGTTGGAGACACACTCGGAGGATGGAGACATTACGGGAGGAGGTGACAAACAGAGAGAACGTGAGAAGAGACAGAAGAGAGAGTGTGTTTGTGTAGCAGTGCCTGAAATAAGCCTGATGGCAGCTGTCAGCTTCTATCTGATGGAAGGCAGAAGAAGAGCAGCAGAGAGATATACAGAGAAGGATGGAGCGAGATGACAAGATGACAGAGAGAGCACAGGTAAGAGCTGGAGAAACACTGAGGGAGGGACAGAGTGAGATACGAGAGGAGGCAGAGATAGCATCTCTTATTCCACAGGGACCACATCCCCATTGTAGATATCCACGGCAGTCAACGCTGTCAGGAACCATATGCGTAGGTGTTTGTGTGTGTGCGCGATGGAGTCACAGACATTACTTTACCTCACAGTTAAATTAATGAAAAGGGAGACGTGGCAAAGCTGACAGTTAACGTGTGTATGGTCATACATATGTATTAACGCATTAAAATGCAACGCTACTATCAAGCTAACACACAGATCGTGGATACAGGAGTGGGGAACGACCTCAATTCAATGAAGCACAGGGAGACGATAGTGGAAAAGTTTGGAAGCTGCTTTTTATCGTTAATTTAAGGATAACTTTGATAAAACGATCACACAGGTTGTAACCGAGCCAACAGTTTAGACAGATTATCTGAAGCACTTTATTTTGAGGTAAAACTCATAGGCTGATTATAAGAAGTTGACAGTCACCGTGACATCACTCATTGGTTTCTGGACTGGCATTCTGAAGCCTCGGGTTTGGCATTTTGGCCATCGGCATCTTGGTATTTGCCCTTCACCACGTTGGTGTTTTGCAACCAAAAGTGGGTGGAACTAGGCCCAACCGAACTCCCAACTGAATTTACATCGGTTAACATTGTGTCATCCAAAGACTGTATATAAGAAGTGGACGTAGTCACCCATTGGTTTGAAGCCTCGAGTTCGGCATTTTGGTCTTCACCAGCTGGGTTTTTGGCCGTCGCCATCTTGTTTTTTTGCAACCAGACGTGACACGAGAAGGTGGAGCTAAGTACAACCGAACGCTGAATAAGATGTTTTTAAGGCGACCAAAAATGTTAATATTACCTTTCATGAACTGAAAACACACTGTGAAAGGGTTACACGGACAACTTCCAGACCGGACAGCGCTGTGGTAGCGACCTGTCAATTACAAGGTAGCCACGCCCTAAAGCATCCCCTGTTTTATGGTCTATTTGACTCTAAATGGGACCATAATTTACTAAATGAACATCATGCTGTATTGAAGAAGACTTGAAACTAGGTATTGAGACCATAATCTCATGTTTACAATATATACTGAGGTAATAAATCAGGTGAGAAGTAGGCTCATTTTCTCATAGACTTTTATACAATCAGACTTCTTTTTGCACCCAGAGGAGTCGCCCCCTGCTGGCTGTTAGAAAGAATGCAAGTTTAAGGCACTTCCGTATTGGCTTCACTTTCAGACCCGGAGGTTGCCCACTGGTAAAACCGAAAATGAGCGCCACCTGAACTGTTTGCAATAATCCTTCATCGTAAACCAGAAGGTCGGTGTGAAACGGTGTCAGTGTGATTAAATATAGCACTAGTATGTTTTCCACGATGTGCGTAAATGTAAACAAAAGCTGAAGAAAAGCAACAAAATACAGACACTTGTGAGGCATAGGATTGCAAAACACATTAGTCTAAATAGGCTATTTCTGTTTTAATTTCAATTTTAAATGAAGTCACTTTGTTATATTCTTAAAACTTTTTTTGATGACTGAAAGGAACAGATTTGACCCCCTTGATCCTCGTTTCTTTGTTAGTCAGATATTTGTAGCTGGAGAGGACTTCCTTAACAGCTAAACAAACATGAAGCATCAGCATCTGCTGCGGATGTGGATCGCTGCACTGATTACCACATTCCCCTTAGAAATTATGCTCGTCGTCGTTCTAATGTACAACAAAGGACCATCCCGCTGTCTATGAAATGAGATTCGGAATAATTAACAGCCCTTTTTATTCAATTTTCTTGGGTTTACAATGCGGTTACTTGAAATGCTAATTGAACCACCGTGACTATTTTTCTGAAAGTGTTCCTGCTTCCTCCATACTGTTCAGTGCTTGTGTATAGCTTAGAAGATGTCATCCTCACTGATTCTTACTTCAGGAGGTGCAGTGAGACGTACTGAGTCGGCCTCCTCAACAAAGTCCTGGTCTGATTGTTTTGGTCCCAAGTGAAATTACACGGCCCAATTTGTTATACGGCCCAATAAACTGAAATAAGGGAAAACACTTCTAGTTTGAAAAAGCTGCTTCAAGTGATTTAGCTGTAAAAATGACCTCAGCTAAGGAGACCAATACAAACTGGCAGTCTTCCCATCAGACTAGTGACCCAAGAAATTCAGCAATCAGTGTGAAATGTGTAAAATAAGTTGGTGATAGAAGACTGACCAAGTAAATCCAGCCTCCAAAATGGCTCTTTTTTATGTGTGCAAAATCACATCCAGTGCTTCACTTCGGCACTACTGATACCCACTCTGCATCACAACAGGAATCTAGGAGAGTTAAACACAATTACTTTGTGTATATAAAGAGGGGACAACAGACAGTATACAACTTGTGTGTGTTGGCAACATGTCATTTTTAAGCATATATGGAGCTGTAAATGCCTGATGGTTCAAGTCCCCAGGGGCGTTTTTTATTGTGAGGGATCGCCTGGCTTCCCAGCATTGGACGCAGGATGGGCTGACTCTAGACACAAGACACTCGGGACCTGATTAGACAAACGCTTTCCCTCGTGGGCTGTTGTTCCCAGCTTTCAAACCGGAATCAACGTGACTTGTTTGGAAACTTTCTTCTCTTATATCACAAAAATAGTTCACAGAAATGTGTTTCTGAAAACATTTTAAGCGACAACACTTAGTTCAAAAGTTCCTCGGGAGTTTCCAGAGGCGGCGAGTCACGTCAGACGCCCATGATTTGCATAAAGTAGCCTAGACCTCAACTTTATGCAAATGAGAGCGGCCAATGCGATGCCCCGTCTCTCGAATCGCGCTGCCACACTACCAGAATGCATTGCATGGCTGCTTACATAGACAATGAATGGGAAGCGTGGAAAGGACTGTTGCTGTGGACACATACCACGAGGCAGCTGGGGCCATATTACAGAAACTTCCTATCTTAAGTCTGAAGTTTGGAAGTTGAAAATTCTGTCTACTTTTAGCTCTGTTTTGTTCTACACCAACTCCTAAGGGAAATATCTGGCTCTTTAGCTGTTAAATTCTCCGATATGTTCACCAGCTAGTCCTTAACTTTGTGAGTCTGCTGTTTGGTGCTGGGAAGCAGTGTACAGTGGGTTTATCAGAGTTGCTTATATGTTGCATGTTCTGGTGCGAAAACCATAATAATGAGTTGCAAGATGCTAAAAGACTTGAGAGAGCTGAAGGGGACTGCAGTACATATATACAAGTAGTAATCTGATCCATTGTTAATAGAAACATACTGATTACAGCAGCTTTAATAAATCATTTGTATTACAGTTTTTGAATAACTGCCTTTCTTCAGCACTTATGTTTAACACCGAACTGCACAGACAATTTTCCCTGGTTTATATTTTATGATTTCTCATAACTGCAACCTTCAAGTCTAAAACCTGCCTCTGTATTGGGACTGCACGATGAATCATACAAAGAAAAGGCAATTCAATACTGACTGCTGCAATTTCCAAATCACCTGAGGCTGTACTTTTTTTTATTTCTTTTTTTACTTTTTATTAAAAGCAAAAAAAATGTTTCAGACAGCTTCCTACACAACTTAATTTGGTGCTGTGAAGAATCTCCTGGCCAATAAACAAAGATGTATACTGGAGAAAATCCATCAATTCATTTAAATACAGCGTATCCTAAAGCAACGCAGTCTCAAGACCGCACTTTCATTTATACATTGTGTATTATTTTTAAGCAGTGAAATTTAAATTTAAGTGTGGAAAAAGCTGTGTCGAAATGCGATGCAACTCATGCCAATGTAGCACAATTCAGAAGAGCAAAAAAACTATGATGTTTTTGTCAATAGTATGCAACCCTTTCCTTTCACCCTGAGGCTATAAGTGACCTAAAATAACCTTACAGACCTCTTTAATAAAAATATGAAATGTACAATACATTTGAAATCGTTGCCATGCATGACACGTTTTGATCCTTTGGCTCTTTTGTGATCTACAACGCACTGTGTATGCTGCCAACGTTAAACCCACTGGCAACACTCTTTCAGATGTGAGAAAAGAAGGCAGGTATAGATGTTGAGGGTTTGGATTTAAAAATCATAAACCCATGCTTTTAAAAAGCTGACAGCTGCTCACACAATACTGACAGACGGCGCCAAAAAGGAAGACAACTTGTAAACAAAAGAAGGTATCTTATTAGTATTTTATAAATGAAAAACATGAACAATGCATCGTTTTTTATCTCAAAAACTGGAATATGTTATGTCTTGGAATTAAACCTGTTTCATTATAATGATAATGCTGTCAAAACTGATGAATCAAAGAACTGTTTATGGCTGGGAGTGCGTTATAAAGAAAGTTGTAAAGGACATTGTAATGGACCCCTGGTTGCAGTTGTTCACTTGAAGCACTTCAGACAAGGCTCCAAAAGGCCAGAACACCACATCTGACCTTTTCACCCCAACACACAAACACACACATACAGTCTCTGAAACGCCAAAAGGGCTGACCTCTTTACGCTGATTAACATTCCATTGGGGGAGGAGGGGGAGACGAAGAGATACTTTCCCTCACCTTCTTGCCCTCTTGTTTTTCTCCTTTTTACGACATCTCTGCTCTCTGCTCCATCTCTAATTTCTCCCCCAGCCTCTCTTTCCGTTTGCCTACTTGAACGCAATTATCCCTCGCTTCCAATTTCCTCCTCCATGACGCTTTTACTAAGCTCTTTCTCTGTCTTTCTACCTCCATCTCCATTTTTCTCCTGTGGTAAGGTTGATGTGATTTCTATGTGTGTATATGTTGCTGAGGCATGTCAGGGCAGGCCCGTTACTCAACTTGCAGGCTTACAAAAGCCCGACTGACTCACCGCATTGGATCGAGCGTGTAATTCCCACACTGATTTACACTGATGAATACTTAGAAAACTCATTTATTTCCCTGTATGTGCAGCTGCTCCTTACACGCAGAAAAACATAAACACATAACCCACACTTTCTCATTCTGGCAATCAGAATAACAAAAACCAAAAACATGACTAGGTGTTTCATTAACTATTCCACACCTCCTCTGCTTTATTAAGACCTGTGACTCATGCATGTCTCCACACCTGCTCTCTCAAAGCCTTTTGTGGCCGCTGGTGTGCACCGGCACGTGGCAGCCTGTGTGTGTCCGTGATGGTGAAGCATTGCCTAATAAAGATCGTGTGTGTGGAGTGGACACACCAATTCTTGTGCCAAATTTCCGATGGATTCTCAGTGGGTGCAATCCTTCCTCTTTACCTGTATTCAAAAACTTTAAAAATGCAAAAACAACTTGTCATGTGTAGACTTGTTTGAGACTTTTTAGATACATACAGGCATTTAATTGTTATATGTTTCTTTATAGACCCTTAGCTGGAGGCCAAACAAAGGAAAGATCAGAGCCAAACACAAAACACTTCACAGTAGTAGGCTAAAATTACACATCGAAAATGTCATCTTGCTGTGTTGTTGGGTGCCAGAATTGGTATTGCACACTTTTGAGATGACCAAACTGTGATTCGAACACACAAAACATTGCTAATGGTTTAGCTTAGCCTTCTGCTAACCGTAATTAGCTGCCACAGCTGCTGCACCGCAGCGGCGACCTCACTGCTCACGCAGAAGGCTAAACTATTGGAGACATGGAGAGAAAATGATGCTAACAGGCTAAACTATTTGAGAAACGGAGAGAAAATGTTGCTAACAGGCTAAACTATTGGAGACATGGAGAGAAAATTATGCTAACAGGCTAAACTATTAGAGAGATGGAGAGAAAGTGTTGCTAATAATTTAGCCTTTTGCTAACCATAGCCACAGCCGTGAGCCTTTGGCTGTGGTTAGCAGTAGCTAAACTATTAGCAATATTTTCTTTCCATCTCTGAAACGCTTTGCTGATATTGTAAGTCTCTCTTTTTGATCAATCCGTCTTGACATTAACACTAACGGTACCTGAGAGTGAGAGACATACAGTGTACATATTCAAAAAAACCTTCAGCCATTGTTCAAAACACAGCCAACAAAACTTGTAAGCCAGCGTTAGCTAACATGCTCAGAGAGTTATTCAGCCTCCACCTACACCTGTGTGCCACAGTGTCAACACAAACTGAATGTCAGAAGTTTCACAAAAGTAAAATGTATTAATTGCATTGGATGGCAATTCAATATTAGTGTTAGCTGCACTTTTGTCTCTTAACCTTTTCATATTCTCCTTTTGGGCATACAAAAGGTAAAATCCATTCCAAACTACGATATCTGCCATTTGACTTACAAACAGGTTGAAAGTAGACCTCAAACAATGAAGTCAATTAACTGACTGATGGAAAACGAATTGTATTTTGAGTCCCTTTTCATCAATTTCTTTGGGTTGTGGGTTGTTGGTTGGAAAAAAGAATCCAGTTCATGAAGCCACCTTGGGTTTTAGGAGATTGTGAAGGGCTTGAATGATTCATGAAGAAAGTAAGTGGAAAGTAATCATTGGTTGTAGTTTTAGTTGAGAGCATGTAAATATACTTTCACTTTCTAAAAGATAAAAAGATAAGTGTCCTTGGTTACCAAAATGAAAGGAACAGGAATGATCTGAAAAATCAAGCTTTCTGGTTTGTTAAGACAAATGCCACAATAAGTGCTCTTACATAAAACCAGTTTTGTTTCTGGCAATAAACATCATAACCCGCTTGTTGAGGTTAACCCGGGCAAAAGATTTACATACATACATGCCCACACACAAACAAGGTGAGTCATAAAAGAAATATCCTCCATACAGAAAGTGAACAGCCACAGAAACAGACTGAGGCGAGTGCCGCTCAGAGCGTGACAGACTTCCAGTTATGACTTATTACTTGAGGGAGAAAAACAAATAAACGACGGAATAATGAAGAGACAAAAGACGGATGAAAAGCAACCTGGCTCACCTAAAAGCAATGCATCTTTACAAGTCAGGCAACCGTGTACACAAGACCACACAACCACATGTCCGTATAAACCACTCACACAAAAGAGAACAAAAAAACCCTGTGTGCATATCTGTGTGTTTGTGTGCAGTTGAGTGTGAGCCAGACTCCAGCTGAGAGGGGAAGCAATAGCAATTCCCACTGACCTGAAAACTAGCTTGCAAGCCACCTCAAAATATAGAGGAATGGAAAAAAAAAAAAGAGGGAGAATGTCAGTGAGCACAAAGGCGATGAAAATACAGAGGGCGAGATTTAGAAATACTTGAGAGTGGCCCCTGTGTAGCAAGGATTTGAAAACACACACACACACCCAGGTGCGGTGAGGGATTACGGGAAGGAACAGGCCTCGACACCCCTTTGTACTGCCGGCTCAACTGAAAAGAACGAAGGAAAGACGAGATAGAAAGACAGAAAAAGGAGGAAGGGATCATGTATGCTGCATGTGCACACACCCAACAGGACAAAAAACAAAAAAAGAGTGTGTAAGTGTTGTGAGTGAGTCTGTGTGGAGTGTGTAGATGTGTGGGAGTGTGTCCCCCTTTTTGCTTTTGTGACTCTCGAGGTTCCCCGCGGTCAAGAGCGGATCCTCTTTCTCGTGCCCTCTTTTCATACACTCGTTCACCCTCTTTTTTTATACACTCACTCCCCGTCCCCTCCCTCTCTTTTAGCGCGGCGCTGAATGGCCCTCTCTCGCTGATGAGTGACTGATGAATGAAGTAGCTCTTTGAAGTCAAGAGTCACAGCAAGGCTGGTCAAGCGTGAAGAGATGCCGGACAAAAGATGGCAGAGAGGGAAGGGAGTAAGGAAGGAAGGGAGGAAAGAAGAAAAATAGGGCAGGAGGGAGGGGGGTATATTCAACAAGGGGAAAACGTCAAACAGTGAACATCCATAAAGTCAGCGAGGGACGGATGCTGAATGTGTGTGGCGGAAAGAGAGAGTGAGTGTGTGTGTGTGTGAGAGAGAGCGTGGTCTGCATTTTTGCATGAGCGCCTCGGAGTATTTGCATTGTGGCGCTCAACATGCAAAAGGCCAGCATCACGCAAGTCATGACGGACTGACATCTTTCTGGAACAGAGCTTCTGGACTACAGGGACCGCCTGGAGGTCTTTGTGTTTTTATGCCTCTACTCTCCTCCTTTTATTGCCACGGACACACAAAAACCATCAGATTGCTTAGGGGATATTGAAACATTACTCTTACAGAGCCACCCTATTTAAATACTTTTGGGGGTTTTCTCGTATTTTTGTAGCATTACAGTCATTGTTTTGGTTTTCCGTTGCCATCTGCAGATGATTAGCCTTTTAGTCTTATGACCCTGGGATTTTTCTGTGTTTATATGTGTTTACCATCTTGTCTAAATATATATTTTTTAGATCAATTCCCACGCCTTCATTAGGATGTCAGCGTACATGAGAATTTGTTTTTAACTGACTTCCCTGGTTAAAAAGAAAGCATTCAAACCAGATCAGGATTGTATGGCAGTGTGGGAGAGTCACTTTAATGGCCCATTAACTGCAACGATTAACTATTATATTCTATACAGGGCTGTCAATCGATTCAAATATTTAATTGCGATTAATCACATGCTTGTCCATGGTTAATCGCGATTAATCACACATTTTTGATCTGTTGAAAATGTACCTTAAAGGGAGATTTGTCAAGTATTTAATACTTTTACCAACATGGGAGTGGGCAAATATAATTTATTTATGCAAATGTTTGTATATATGTATTATTGGAAATCAATTAACACAAAACAATGACAAATATTGTCCAAAAAGCCTCAGAGGTACTGCATTTAGCATAAAAAATATGATCAAATCATAACATGGCAAACTGCAGCCCAACAAGCAACAACAGCTGTCAGTGTGTCAGTGTGCTGACTTGACTATGACTTGCCTCAAACTGCATGTGATTATCATAAAGTGGGCATGTCTGTAAAGGGGAGACTCGTGGGTACCCATAGAACCCATTTTCATTCACATATCTTGAGGTCAGATGTCAAGGGACCCCTTTGAAAATGGCCATGCCAGTTAACTCAAAATTTAGCGCAAGTTTGGAGCGTTATTTTACCTCCTTCCCGACAATGACATGGTTGGTGCCAGTGGATTCCTTAGGTTTTCTAATTTCCTATGATGCGAGTATTTTCACTTAAAACGCAAGTTGTGTTGCATTATCACGTTAACTTCGACAGACCTAATATGAACTAACGAGGACTTTTGTTCCCTCATGGCTGGGTTGTACAGCTCCAGATTGCCGGTTATGTGATTGGCTACTGCAGCGTGCTGTTGTTGAGTTTCTCCGAAAGTTGCTTCTGTTTCTACTTTTCCACCACAGGCCGCTTTTTTCGGCACCCCCTGCTGTCGTCGCAGCCTGAACACACTACCCCCATTCAAAATTAATGGGAAGACTTAAGTTTTCGCCACACCGCCGCATCTGATGTTAATGCAGCCTTACTCAGGGAACTGCCTGGGCACCAGAGGTCGCATCAATTTCCGTCATTGACTGAATTCTTTTAACGACGGAAAAACCTAGAGGCTGGCCGTCATTTTGACAGATCAGATCTCCCTATCCGGGTGCTGACAGGTCGTTGAAGAGCTACGAACCGGAGGCCTTGGAGCGTGTCCTCTGTGACCACTACGGGTCTTGCAGGATCAGGAAATCCTTCGTTCAGAGAGTCTTGCCGAGTTCTCATAACTTTCCTGTGAGAAATGTTCCCCGACTTCTTTGGCTGAAGTGGCGCTGACAAATAAAGTCTCCAGTGTGGCAGCAGAGCTAAAATCATTCATCTGCATGGTCGTTGTCTCTGAACATCTTTTCTGTCTGTGCCCTTATAAATGCATAATCTATAAGCTTGTTCTGTATATTAATTATTAAAAAATTAAAAGGAATGAATTAAAATTAAATGGTATTAAATATGTCTTATTATCATTAAAAAAAAAAAATATTCAAATGATGGGTAATAATAGATTATGACAGCATTTTTACAACCCTGTCTGTCAAAATGATGGAGAAAGTCTAACACAATCCCTGCAGGGCACGCATTGCTTCCCAATGACACATTGACCTCTGAAAGCTTCTCGGTGCTTAAAAAGGCTCCGTGGTGGTGGGGTCACATTTGTTGGAAACTTTCGCGCTACCACCAACAAGAATGTCTCTTCTATCTGGGAACGATACCAGCCGTTGTGCCTGTTTGCTGCAGACAATATGAATTTTAGATGGCAGCAATTTGACAGGCAGCCATACAGAAGGCTGTTTGATTGTCATTGTTTGGGCTTGATTCGTCCAGTAATTAGAAAGAGAGATACTCAGCCAAGCCGAATTTTGACAACAAGCAAAACCCAAAGACTAAATGATTCAAATATCTCAGACTGTTCATCACCAGTGTGTGGCCGCTGATGCTTACTGATTTATCCACCAGAGACACATGTTATCAGTATTCGGGCGCTTTGGGAGGTCTGCCTTCCATCAGAGGGAAAAGATATCACAGGCTTAATTTATGTCTGTGTGAAAACAACACAGGGTCGTCTAGCAAGTTGAACTTGGCTCAACTTTTTCTGGACCACAATGCAACATCTCACAGCAAGACACTGTGGTCGCCGATCAAATACAAACAAGTGTACTTGTACATTACAGGTAAATTTCTTTGTAATGTGAAAGCCATATTTACCTCCCACTCATTACAGCCAAAGATAAAATGTTTCTATACGAGTAGTATAAACTGCAGTGCATTGGTCTGTGATAAGCCTACAAACTCAAACTCAAGTCTGTACGTGTGAACGGGTGTTAGGCTGGTAGGGATTGCTCGTAACACTTCAGCTATGATAAAGAGAGTGCAACCATTAGTTGAAGGACAGCTTCCTTGCCAATTACGCAAGCCTAACTTTTTGTAATCGGAAACAAGATGTCCAGATAAAGTTGACAGACTATCTAAAAATACCTGGCTCGGTTTGACATTTACGAGTGGTTGATTTATTTTGATTTGTTTTATTGTGTATTTTTGCAGGAACAGTGCACAATTAAAAGTAATTGCACCAGAATTAGCTAGTAGCTAATTTGCATCAGTTGTCCCTGGGCAGGTAGACAAAAAAAACACAGAACAGCAAATACACCACATAAAACAGCACAATACATAAAGGTGATTAATGTGTATTAGCCTTGCTTTGCCATGTGTATCTACTATAACACACAGAGAAGCTTTTTAAATCTAAGACAATACACTGACTCCTGAAAATAGTCGGGCCTCAGTGGGATTGGGTTTTCCCTTCCTATTAAACTCTAAACAGCCAATCTATGCGCTTGTTAGGACAACCCAAGGCGAAATCTGAAATATTGATATATTTTGTATTATTTTCATGTACTAGTCTTCTGGATGTCACAACAGTGTACTTTGCATGCGTAGGAGCTCCTGAAAGTGATCTAATAGATTTCACTGTATTTATTTGACAGTGTAACGTAAAGCATAAAAAATGGGAGCAGGTGGAGGTTTATAATAATAATAATAATAAGTTTATTTGTATAGCACTTTTCAAGCACAAAGCACAAAGTGCTTTCCAAGGCAATTGATATTATATACAACACAATACACTGAAACATAAGAAACAAGCATATACATATTCGTACAGTTACATATGCACATATATATACATGTGCACACAAGCATACAAAAGACTAAAATGCATCTGACTGAAAAGCAATTTTATAAAAGTGGGTTTTTAGACGGGATTTAAAAATTGTGACCGAATCTGCTGTTCTAATATTAATTGGAAGACTGTTCCAGAGACGGGGAGCCACTACTGCGAATGCACGATCGCCTTTAGTTTTCA
>CAKALG010027118.1:0-10312 GCA_916700815.1 Helicolenus hilgendorfi | reverse complement strand
GTAGTAGCAGTAGTAGTAGCAGTAGTAGCAGTAGCAGTAGCAGTAGTGATAGTAGTAGTAGCAGTAGTAGCAGTAGCAGTAGCAGCAGCAGCAGTAGCAGTAGTAGCAGTAGCAGTAGTAGTAGAAGCAGTAGCAGTAGCAGTGGCAGTAGTAGTAGTAATACCAGTAGCAGTAGCAGTAGCAGCAGTAGTAGTAGTAGCAGTAGCAGTAGTAGTAGTAGCAGTAGTAGTAGCAGTAGCAGTAGCAGTAGTAGTAGCAGTAGCAGTAGTAGCAGTAGCAGTAGCATTAGTAGTAGTAGTAGTAGTAGCAGTAGTAGTAGTGATAGTAGTAGTAGTAATAGCAGTAGCAGTAGTAGTAGCAGTAGTAGTAGTAGTAGTAGTAGCAGTAGCAGTAGTAGTAGTAGTAGCAGTAGTAGTAGCAGTAGTAGTAGTAGTAGTGATCCGTTTCATCCATGGAAGTGATGGCTGACCTCACTGAGAGCTCCTGCAGGAGGACATAATACTGTATGTGCTCCAGAGGCAGCCAGATTATCAGCCGCTGTTCTTTTAATACTTAATTGTTCCTCTCCTCGTGGGAAAGGTTTGTATGAGATGTGCAGGAGGTTGATACAGTCATTAATAGACCTGTGCAATGTTTGCAATCCAATAATCCTGTCCTGGAGTAAGTTAGAGCTAAAACCATTTGCCAATTAATCGGATCAGTCAACCAACAAAGAAATATTCAACAACTATTTTAGTTATTGATTCATCATTCAAGGCATTTTTCAAGCAAAAATGACAAACATTTCCATGTTCCAGCTTTTCAACTGTGATGATTTGCAAGTAATTTGAAGATATCCTTAAAGAGGCACACAACAGCAATTATTCTTTATTTATTTATTGATTAATTTAACAGGGCAGAGCACATTAAAGGTGCTATGTCTAAGAACTGGACAGAGTTTTAGTCACTGACTATGTTTGCATGCACAAAATATTCTGTTTTTTGCCCTTATTGTATTATTACTAAGCTGTTTACATGGCTAATGAAAATGAATATTCCACTAATATACTCGTATACATGCAGCCGTGGATACTCCGATTAACGTAGCCGGTAGCGAACACAGCCTCCCTCTTTCTTTCCTTCAACCACCTTCTTGAAAAAGGTTGGCGTTGCGATGATTGCACATATCCAAAAACCTGTTGATATTCCAGTCTTTCATAATGTTTAAAAGTAGGAGTGTTTCTCCTTTTTTTCTTTTGGACATGCATCTCTGTAAACTGTGTTCTAGTTGGTTTGTGTTCAACGCACAGAGCTGGCTGTAAACAGGCGAGAGATCGTGTGTCGCAAACTGCTGTAAAAACCCCAATTGAGACGCATACTCCGAATGCACTGTACATGTCCAAAGAATGCTCCTAAAACCAGATTAATATTATATATATATTATTGGATTAAATCCAAATGGCCAGTCGCTGGACTCCCCGCAAACAAAATGAAAATACAAGTTGTTGTTTTTGGATTTTTGGATTTAATCCAATAAACAAAGCAACGCGTCCCGTAGTGTCCTCTCCGGACCTGGTGGACATATACCGCTGGATTTAACATTATAGACCAAACCACTGACTATTTGTATAACAATTTAGCCACAAATTCTCAGACTGACCAAACACGGTCTGGACATATACTCGGCTTTGAATACGCCACAGTTAGACAAGAGGCTGTTTTTCATCTGTAGTCCCTGGACAGATGTTACCCTAAAAAAAAAGAATAGATAAAAGATTAAAATTACAAAGTTATTGAGATCATTTAGAAGCGTGTAGAGCAATAATAGAAAAGAAAGAGGCTGGACCAAACCAAACCAATTAAGTGAGAAAATAATTGGCAAAGTAATAGACAAAATAAGTAATTGTTGGTTGCAGAGCTACAACAAATGCTTCCTTTGTGAAGCCCATTGTGTTTGAAAGGTGATTATTATGGTAATTCCTGTAGCTGTACGTTTTGGCATTGTTGTGTCAGATTGTGTTATATTGTGATTTGTATAGTACACACCTCACGTGCTGCACAAACAAGGGAGGGATGGAGCGCTGCAGTATCGCAGTTGTATTAGATTGTGCAGGTGTACAGAGAAAACTCCTGTCAGGGTTTCATATCATATTTAGCACACACACACACACACACACACACACACACACACACACACACACACACACACACACACACACATACAGTTGCTGCAGTAGGCTTCAACCCTGAGGCTTGATTTATTCCTGCAACCATCTATGATAAAGTACGAGCGGCCCCGCGCTGCATAAGAAAGCCCACGGCTCTTAAAGGCTCCACAGAGCACGGAGGAGTCTGGCTGGCTATTTGCTGCTGTCACTGTGCCTCCGTCAAAAAAAAACAAAAACAAGCTCGAGCAGCAATCTTGAATGCAAAGTGAAGCTGTCAGGCCGGTGAGAGAACTCGCCTCATTAACGGCAGAGAGAGAGGAGCATGTAGATGTCGTATTATCGCGGCAAGACTTCTGACGGCTCTCTAATAAAAATAAATCGGAGTAAGAATGTGATCTGCAGTACGTCCAAGAATTTGGACCTGAATGTGAGTTTGACGCCTCCCATAAAGATGAATGCAATCACGGGTTCGTGTTTTAATATAAATACGTCAAAGACAAGTAGAGTAATATTTGTAAATTGTTTGGATTACAGAAAAACATTGCTGACGCCAAACGCTTTCACGCTATGAAAAATGGATGCACGTAACGCAGAGTACAAATTTCCTATAATTCTGCATAATAATTGCTTGACATGTACTATCTGTTGTTAGAGCTAATTTTCTAGGACTGGATATTAAGATATGATGTAACAATGTAGAGCTGTAATGAGACCAGCTCAGGGAGAATCATGCTCTGTGTAAAGCAAACGTACGTACGTAGTCGCTGCATTCAGATCTCCAGCAGCGATATGAAGTGAGGTATAACATGAAAGGGTTCTGCATGATATTAGATCGTAGTGTATGGATGATCAGGATTTATGAGTGGAGGGCTGTTCATGTCTATCCTTAGATGGAAGAACAAACTGACGTGCGTGTCCTTGAGGCTGGATGAAAGGCTTTGAACACGAAGGAAACGGGAAGGATGGTGCAGCCGGCCTCTCAGTGGACACGTCTGTCTTCTTTCTCATTTAGTTAAGTCTGACATGAGAGGTTAAAGGAACCAGCTCACGTTGTTAGTAGATGGACTCTGATTGTGAGATGTGTGGAGGACGTACTGGGGTTTGGTGTCAGAGAGTCTGTGTGTGTTTCTTCGGTGGAAAGCTGATATTGAGACAATGCTGTCAGGATTTTTGTTCTCTCCTTTTTGAGCTGTCAAGCTGTCATAGAGCTGAATGAATGCTGCTGGTGTGTATAGATTGAAATGTCTGTTTGCCTTTAGAAAAGTCTACACTAGAGCTGACACGTTTTGCCGATTCATCTATTGGTCAAACAATTAATCAGGTATCGAATGATGAATAATTCTTAAGTCATTTTTCAAGCAGAAATGACACAAATGATCTATCCAGCCTCTTTTTTTGCTGTTTTATATCACTGTAAACTGAATATCTCTGAGTTTCGGACAAAATCAGCAATTTGACACCCGATTTGACGGCCTAAATAGGCGTTATCGGTCGCTATAAGCATACCATAACCATAAATGTTGGTCATTAAGGGCCTACTATGTTGTAAAAGTGAAAGTGAAGCTTAAAAGCAACACGTTCTAAGACGTTGTAAAACTGAATGACATGTTACGTTTTGATCACAAACCAAATCTTTAGGTTTAGGCAACAAAGTACTTGATTAAGTTTAGGGGAAAACATTGTGGTTTGGCTTATAATATAACTAGTTTTAAAAGTGAAAGTGAAACTTAGTACTTGTGAACTCAAAGACAGCTACATGTTGTTGGTTTCACACAAAAAGCGAACCCCGGTCTTCTGGGTGAAAGCCTTGAGTTTTGCCGCCGACCTACACCCGTAATGGAGTTTCGTGCTGTCTACAGTATACTACTACAGCGCCTGACTTTCACCTCTGCTCCTGTAGCAATTACTATAAGAGGTCCCTGTTGTGTTCTTTTACACCTCCTTTCGGTGATCTATCATGTGAATGGATGATAAAACTAATATTGGGTGTAGTAGACCCCTAATGACCCACATCTATGGTGCTTATAGTGACCGATAACGCCTATTTAATGGCCGGACAACAGTCTAATCGGCTGAATTTGAAGTCGTCACCATTTTTCATAATTGTCATTAAATAATAATCGATTTAATAAAAAGAAAAAACATCAGCAGATTAAATGATAATAAAAATGATAGTTATCTGCAGCCCTACTCATTTCCATAGATAAAAGACTATCTATTATTTGTTTCCCAATTTTGTTCCAGTTGCACTTCTCTTTATCCGAAAACGATTGCATCCACAAGTACAAAACATCACCGTCGACATTGCAAACAAGAATTTGACACAAGATTCATTCTCTGTTTTTAAGAGTCTGACAGCTGAATTTCAGGTGGCCCTTTCTCCCGTACAGTAATGATATAATAATACATTTCTGTCAAAGCTCCACATCACCACCTTGCTGCTGTATCTCTGGTGACTCAGCCATGTTTTTTGAGAGGACTGCTTCCAGCCACAATAAAATATTTACTTTCCCGTGATTGATCGGTGCCAAGACGTCGTGGATTAGTGGTTTCTTGGGAAACCAGTCACGCTTTTTTTCCTCTCTCTGAGTGGCTTTGAAAACAGCACATTTCAGCCTGCGCCTCTTTCATCATCCCCTTTACTCTCACCCTTTCATCCTGGTCTGTCTCACATCTCCTTCTCATGTAGCCACACATCTCCCCACGCTGCCTTTCTCTACAAACGTGTGACACGATAACACAATGTAGCCTCCTGAATCCGTCTCACCGAAAAAAACAAAATCACTATTTGATCCAGGTGTCAAAACACAATGACACGCGAAGCAGCTGTGCTTTGTTAGAGCGGAGAAAGCCGGTATTCATGCAACAGCCTCGTCTTCCTCACGCTGCAGGCCTTTCAGTCAATCATCTCTCGCTCTTTAATATTAATGAGGCATAATTTTGAATTAATGGCCAGAGATGATGACAACTGTGAAAGGAGGCTGACCAGTGGTTGTAATTAACATTTAAACTGAATCCTTCAGAAGATCACGCCTTATTAATCACGCCTGTTATAGCTGGATGTCTTTGCTATATAGACTATTTGTTATGGCTGTTAAGTGGAAGGGGAATGAGACATTGTCGGCTTAACTAGTCATTATTTCTCTGAGCATATGCAGTAGCAAAAGGACATGTAGTGAGCCTATTTTCATTCGTTTGAAAAAAACTTCTAGCAAGCTCTCACGGCCTAAATTTAGCAAGAAGACTGGAGCTTTTTCTATTTCCAAGAGCTTAAAGGGACAAGAAGGCATCAGATTGTAAATGGATATCCGGCAAACAAGCCCCTTATGTATTCTAGTTGTCTCATGGGAGGAAAAGCAGCAGAGAGCAAGACAGCAGGGTTTGTTGTTTTGGCGCTGAGGGGGAACGTATGGTAAAACTGAAATATAGCACTATGACCTTATTCTTTTTAATCAGTGGTATTGATTATATCTCACCTGCTGTGTGTTCCTGTTAGGATTTAGTGAGGCACATTGTTTGCATAAGAGCTTAGCCCTTGTATATAATGTTTAATTCAATAGGGACCGATCAATCGGAGGTGTGTAACAATATGAAGATAAGAGATAAGAGGACAGGATCCCCCAGAGGCTAGAGGCGTGGTCGAGGCGTGGTGATGGTGGAGGAAAGCCAGGTGGATGATGGAAACTCCTGCACATCCTGGAGGCAGTGGTGATGATGGGGAGGTGTTGGGTTGTGCAATAGTAGGTCTTTAAGACAGATTTAATCAATATGTGATTACTGTATTTACATACAGGACACTTTAGCTCCTAGCCAGTAAATCATTTCTGTCATTGTTCATGTGCATTGCTTGTAAAGTTTTAAGGAAATCGAATCACAACCAGGTGGAAACCTCCGGGTCTGAAAAGTGAAGTCAATGCCGAAGTGCCTTAAACCTGCATTATTTCTAATAGCCAGCAGGGGGCGACTCCTCTGGTTGCAAAAAGAAGTCAGATTGTATAGAAGTCTATGAGAAAATGAGCCTACTTCTCACTTGATTTATTACCTCAGTAAACATTGTAAACATGAGTTTATGGTCTCAGTTGCTAGTTTCAGGAAACTCCTGCACATCCTGGAGGCAGTGGTGATGATGGGGAGGTGGTGGGTTGTGCAATAGTAGGCCTTTAAGACAGATTTAATCAATATGTGATTACTGTATTTACATACAAGATACTATAGCGCCTAGCCAGTAAATCATTTCTGTCATTGTTCATGAACATTGCTTGTAAAGTTTTAAGAAAATTGAATCACAACCAGGTGGCAACCTCCGGGTCTGAAAAGTGAAGTCAATGCCGAAGTGCCTTAAACCTGCATTCTTTCTAACAGCCAGCAGGGGGCGACTCCTCTGGTTGCAGAAAGAAGTCTGATTGTATAGAAGTCTATGAGAAAATGAGTCTACTTCTCTCTTGATTTATTACCTCAGTAAACATTGTAAACATGAGTTTATGGTCTCAATCTCTAGTTTCAAGTCTTCTTCAATACAGCATGATGTTCATTTAGTAAATGATGGTCCCATTTAGAGTGAAATAGACCATAAAGCAGGGGATGCTTTAGGGCGTGGCTACCTTGTGATTGACAGGTCGCTACCACGGTGTTGTCCGGTCTGGGAGTTGTCCGTGTCTTCATCTTTCATCTTTAACCCTTTCATAATGTGTTTTCAGTTCATGGAACTTTTTGGTCATTAAAAATGTCTTATTCAACGTTCAGTCGTACTTAGCTCCACTTAGCTCCACCCTCTTGTGTCACTTTTAGTTGCAAAAAGCCAAGATGGCGACGGCCAAAAGGCCGAACTCGAGGCTTCAAAACGTCAGTCGACAAACCAATGGGTGACGTCACGGTGACTACGTCCACTTCTTATATACAGTGTATGATCACAATGAAAGATTTGGTCATGGTCTTATGAGGTCACTTTACACAATTCAATATATTGACCTTTTGATCATAATACAGTGTGGTTAGTCGTGTGGTTAGTCGTGTGGTTAGTCGTGTGGTTAGTCGTGTGGTACATGTGGTAAGATCAGTGGTGCAATTTTGATCATACTGCAGATATAAATTTAATATTTGATGACCTGCAAAATCCCTTAAGTTAACGAAGAGCCTCGCTAAACACTGCATCCTCTGTAGTTTATTCTGTGCACCACATAACCCTGCATTCATCTGTGATTGTCTTTTTTACACTGAAGTTGTTATACAGATTATACAAACGAGATACAGCGTGTTAATTGGTGAGCTTTGGAGGTGTTTGTAGGTGAATTTATTTTTTACCTTTGGCAAGACTCAAGGCTAGCTGTTTCCCCCTGTTTCCAGTCTTTATGCTAAGCTAAGCTAACCGACTGTTCGCTCCAGGTCAACGTATCCTCATACATTCTCCTACGAATCTCCAGTAACGCATGTCAATTTCCGCTTTTTACATGCATACGGTCTTTTCAAAATAAACTTCCGTCTTCACAGGAAACAACTTGCTTATGTTTAGGCAACAAAACAACTTAGTTAACTTAAGAAAAGATCGGGGATTAAAATACCTCACAGATAAATCAGCGTTGACTTCTGGTTTCACATGGGGGACGAACACCGTCCGATGTTTTTTGACCATGGACTACATACAAATTGATTTTGTGTAATGTAATTGAATTACAGTGCATTACTTTTCGTAGGTCTAGCTATAAACGGTGTATGAGAGATGCATGTTCAGGTACATATTTTGCGTCATCCAACTCTCAGCAAGTGTTGTGTGGCGTTGACTCTGAACAACAACACAGCAACGTGTGTGAGATGGAAACTAAGATAGAGAGGAGACAAAATGCTGTGGCACCGTCAGCGAACTGTGAACACGAGGGTCACAAATACGTGTTTTCCCTGTCACACCGCGAACATGAATGGGTGTTACATGAGGACGGTGTGGATCCAGCGTCGAGCCACCGCCGAGTCATTTCCTCTGACTTAACAACCTGCATGTTCATCACCCGGAAAAGATGGCGGCCTTCCTTTCCAGCTCCCCCTGCGTCCGTCCGGGTAAACTCACGGGCATGTTTGTCACCTTGAGGCTTTCTTTCCGAGGTGTCGGAGTGAGTCACGCTGTGAGAGCGAGGTGTGTGTGTGTGTTGAAATTAGGATTGACAACAGGAAGCAGCCACATCCCATTCCTCTCCCCTCCTCTGTCAAACCTCCTGTGCTTTCTGCTTCCACATGACTGCAGATTTGTGTTTGCTGTCTGTTGCTTTAGCCTCTGCAGTTGTTTCCTCGCAGTTCTTTGTGCTCATTCTCTTCCTCTTTCAGGCGTTTTTATCAGCTTCAATCCTCTGTTCTTTCCCTCCTCTTTATTTCTAGTCTTACCCTTTTCTCCTTGCATGTCTCCCGGGATCCAGCAAAGATATTTTTTTTTCCTTCTCTCCAACCTCTGCACACCCTCCAACATCTTTCTCTCGATCAAATTCCTGATTCCCTCGCTTCTTCTCCATAAAGATTTCCACGCTGAGGTTCCTTCAGTTACGCTGCTGGTGCATCCTGCTGCATTTCATCCTTGCAGAGAAGGAAAGGGAAAGTCTTTCCTGTGTTGCTTCCTCCTCGTGGGATTGGTGCATCTGTCTCAGTAACAAGAAAAATCTGATACTGTTGAATAATTAACTCAGACTAATTACAAATGCATTACAGTTTGGAAACCAAAACACACTATACGACGGCACGTACCAGCTCAGCTCCTCTGTTAAAGCAGCTGTGAGATAGCTATATGTCGTTATAGGCGAGGCTGAACTACAAACAGTGCTCAGTCATTGTTGTTTATTAACGTGAATAATGAGAGCACAGCTTTAGCTTCAGGCTGCTTAATCATACACCACATTAGGTACGGATCCAATCATTGAATTAAAATAAACGATACTTGGATTCATTAATTGTGCACCGTAATGAGATGCATCATACACAGTCGGATGAATCAGTGATATCATCTGCTGAGGCAGTTTGCTAATGCAGTGTTATTTTGACATGAGCACTTCTACACCCAACCTTCCTTCATATTCAGAGTCTCACAGGCCTTATCACTATCGCCATTCACTAAAATGGGCCCAAAAATGATTGAGTGATTGGATAGTGGGAAGTTCATATTTTTAATATCTGCAATCCTGTGTCAGTTTTGATATTGATTTTGAGTTGTAAGTAATTTCTCCCTGTAGATCTGATCATTTATGAAAGCTGATCTGGTGTTTGTATTGCACAAAGCATATGATCTTCTTATCAGTGTCCGGTCCGTTCTTTCCCTTCCTCTAGGCAAGGCAGATAGAAGGAAAGTCAAAGTGGTTTACATATTGCATTAGATATAAACAGGAAATACAACAAAGACACATCACATTGCAGAGATAGAAACTTATTTCAATGGAATTTAAAAAAGACAAATGAATGCACGAGAGTTAAAGGTTTACAGGAAGTGTCAAGTGGAGAGCGATGATTGTTTAAAGCTGTACTCATGAAGTAAATGTGTTTATATTAACAATGGATTGAATGACTATGTGTAATGTGAAAGGGTAGATATAAACGGCTCATTTTAAGCTAACGAAAACACAACCAGGTGATTATACACTAAGGAAAACATCCTTATTAATATTATATTCCATTTCTGCCAATAGACCCCTCTAAATGTTACACACTGGTCCTTTAAAGGTAAGCCAAAATTAAGGTAAAACTTAAGTTCTCTGCAAGTTTCTTCTAGATTTAGTAATTGATGTCAAAAAAAGGCCACTGAATGAGAAGGCAGAAATTAACTTTGGATAGTTTGAGGATATCTTTTAGGACTTCAGGTGCTGGATTTTGTTGTTGTACAGTCCGTTGTATACGTACAAGAAAAGTGAGCAATGAATTGTCTTTTTGTTTCCTCTGTTAGAAATTGAGTTTAAGCGGGAAAACTCGTTAACTACCAATTAATTGTCAAATCATTTTGTAAGTATTTAAAGGGACTATTTGTAACTTTCAGAAATGCTTCTTAACAGCGACCCCTGTGGCCTTGAAATCAATGAAAGTCAGCGTCGGGCTCGCGCTTGCTCGCTCTAAATATACCTGAACGAGCATCGCTCAAAACAGTGAGGCGACACACGTCAGCTAAAAGCACAATATCACTAGATCGGAAGAGCGTCGTGTAG
>CAKALG010027102.1:0-12691 GCA_916700815.1 Helicolenus hilgendorfi | reverse complement strand
GCAGCAGGGCCAGCCTTCAACCGAGAGAACGCCCACTCCGAGTGCATCATGGGTAATGTAGTCAAAAGGTGGGTTTTCCTGCAAGAGCTGTAGGAAATGTTGTAATTGCTTTTCCCCATGTTGTCCATGTATATGTTTTTATGTTTTTTTTCCCCACTCACAATGTTGTTTGCTGTCAAAGACCGTTTTTGGAACAGTAATGCAAACAGCACTTTACTATAGACATAAATGCACTTTTCTCAGCTACTAAACACGACTGCAAATTGGGTGTATGACTGCAAATTGTGTGAAATTGTGTCTGAAAAATTTACTTATTTTATTCTTTTATTGTTATTTTTAGGTATGTTATTTTTAATATTTATTTATTCTATCCTTTTTTAATGCACTGATGAGAGCTGGGAGAAACAATATTTAGTTTCCTTCCTCTGTGTATGCAAATACAGTGAAATAACAATAAAGTGAACCTTGAATCTTGAATCTTGATTACCCATAAGTCTTTATAGATATTTAAATCAATGTCCTCCTCACAAACACTAACCATACACTTCCACGACACACACACACACACACCCTTGTTTTTATTTTTATATATTTACTGTATTGTTATTGTTGTTATTATATATATATATTGTTCTAATTGTTTGTTATCACTATTATGTAGTCATATTATTTCTTTATATTAATATTGTCTCTAGGTGGAGGCTTCAGATAAGCCAAGTGTTTTTTTTTGCCTCTTCCTGCACTGTATATTATTCTTTTTTTTTTATTATGTTGTGTAGTCTTAAATTGTGCAAAAAATAAATAAATAAATAGCCTTGCAATTCATATTAATTACTGTCTACATGCCTTATGTGCATTTCACCCATCACAGCCTACACTGTTAATTTTAATACAATAAAGTACAACAGTGATGGAAAAGGTATTCAGATTGTTTACTTAGGTACAAGTAGAAATACCACTGTGTAAACATACTCTATTTACTGCATTCAAAATTGTACTTTACTGGAAGTAGTTAAAATATTATCAGCTAAATTTACTTGTAAGTGTCAAATGTACTATACTATGCAGAATGCCCCCTCTCGAAATGTTATACTAATACAGGCTTGATATTTAATTGGATTATTATTATTATTGATGCAACAATATGTAAGTATTATTTTAATATTGTAGCTGGTTGAGAGATGGAGCCATTTTAACACATTTTGTATACTGTTAGGTTGAATCTATAGCAATGCTTCATATTTCATAAAATTATATGTTTATCTTAATGTTTAGGCCCAATACAAACGAGATAATTAACACTATAAGCAGATGCTCATTAAAAAACAATATTGTTACATTGCATGATGGTCATAACTCCACAGCTGATGCCTACCACAGCACTATAGTGTCACCTTGTGGACTGGCTCCGAACCCTCAAAGGACGCCTTAACAACTCCCTTTTCTTACACTGTTTTTGTACTAAAAAGTGTTATTCATATTTAAATTATTTTATTTCTTTTTTTTTTGCCAGAGAGAGACAATGATAGTTATTTAATTTAGGTGAAATTGAATTATATGCATTTGTGAAATATTATATGAATAAAATATATATAAAAATAAAATCATATAATCAGTCTTTTTATTGCTGAAAAACATTTGCTTAAAATTTTAAGTTATATATACTGCTACATATATATTATATTTATATTATATATAAACAGCTTATAGCCACAGTGGTTTATTTAAAGCTGTTATCATTCTGCTTATTCTCTTACATAATCTACACAACAGATTGCAATAGACTGCACCCTTCAGTATTTTGCATTATAGATTCAAGGTCACAGAATTTTAGCATTTTAATTAAATTAAATGCAAACATTATCAAGTGTTTCACTTCAGAAGGATAATGTAGGCGAGGGACTGAAACATTTTGGAATTACAGATTTGTATAAAATACAAAGAAGAGTCTTAAAAGTCAGTCTATGTTCAATCTCCTGTCTCCGGATGCCCATATCAGACACAGATGATGAGAGATCAAAGTTTTGTTACCTCATTATCTTTATTGCAACATTGTTTACAGTACAATAACTGCCAGCGACATATTAAAATATATAGAGATACAAGAAAAATCAACATGGATTGAAGGACAAAAAGGTTTAAAAGCACTTTGAAAATGATTACATTTATATTTTTAATCGGACTAAAACTTTAATTGCTATTTACATTGTACAAACTAGATATGCATATAGAATATAAAGGGTATACATTTATATACATTATTTATAAATGCTGGCCAATGTCAATATTTAATATGTTACTATTCAATCATACACATGTCAAAAAATCACACAAAAAGAGGATACTAAGACCACTGAGATCTAAATAGAGGTCCTCAGAGAGCATCAGGTATCAGCCACTAACACAGTGTATTATCCCCTCGCTTTGTTGCCTTGTGTTTATTTCTATTTTTTTTTTTTTTGCGTGTTGTGAGGTTTTGAAATGTTTTATGTGTGCACCATTGAAAAAACTCACTAAGGTCAAACAGGGAACAGGAAGTTGGGGATAAATATAACCCAGCAGCCCCAGTGGCCGATTCACATGATTCACTCTGCATACAGATACATAAAGACAACCAAATATCTAGATACAATGGGGGGAAAAGGACTTAAAAGAGGTCTGTTGTGTAACAAATTGACTGGACAATACTCACTTACCCATACAGCACTCACTGTAGTCTGGTGTAACAGAGTTTATCATTAAAAATGTATGGAAATGTAGGCCAGTACACCAACAACTCTGGGTTAGTAGGTTACTGTCTGCCAAGAAGCAGCAAGGAAGTCAGAAAACTGATGATATGCCACTGACTATGAAAGACAAATATAAGAAGAAAAACACATAAAATCAATCATTAACATTTTGCATTTCATCACTGGATCAGATTCAACCGAATAAACATTAAACAGGAAGTTTAAAACAACAGTTAATCCATCAATGGCAGGAGACGAACACTTGAGTTATACTTCTGATCAGAGTATAGGTCCAGGTTTAACAACACTAATGCATATAGGTACTATAGTTCAAATACAGTGGAGCCATGTTTTTCTTTTTTTTTAAACAACACGGACACTTAAAAACCTCCAACAGTACATCCAACTAATTAGTTCGTTTACAGAACGGAGCAGAGGAAAACTAACCTTAACGTTATTTCAAGTAATGTTTGAGAAGACATCCATGTTATACCATCGATACATTGCTAATTTGCTCGTAATCTACATTAGATTGATTACTTCACCAAAGATTTAGTTATACAAAAGGGGCATGCCCTTATTAAATCACATCTATTGTGAGTTTCTCACAAATCATTTTGTTTGCATTTCAACTTATTAATGGCTACAACCAGTTGTGCTTATCAACGGAAAGTGCTATTGTTAACCACCGACTTTTCAAAGTTGTTAAGGAGACAGTAATCCCATGTCTGTCATTTCTGTTAGGGATCAAGCTTGTGCTGGATGCAGAAATATTTACAGACACCAAACTGTTACTAACCACTTCATGAAGTGACCCTGTTGTTTGTTCTTTGTTTTGGTTATCTCTGATATACTTCCAGTAAATGTTCAGAAACAACACATCATCCAGGTAAAAATCCTGCCCTGCTCGATCATAAGAACACTGAGCGGTAACTTTCTTCTTTTCATTTGTCTCTTTGATCTGTACAATCTATCCGATGAGGTCTTCAGTACCATATATAACTTTCATTTACACGGTAATACTGAAAAAAAAACTCTGCGCACAATATAGGCATTGTTTATATAGTGATCTGGACAGCCACGAACCATTTAAAAACGTTCCTAACCTGAAACCTGCCGAGCTGAGTCATCAGTCCATACTGCATCTTCTGAGGTTTTCATTAAGTAATAAAAAATATACATCTATATCATATTGTGTGGGAATGTTTTGATAAATGTGCTCACAACACTATACCACATACTTTGTGGTTTTGCACCCTGCTCTGTCAGTGGTGAGAATGTTAACACCTCCAAACCTTAAAATAACCAGCAGCAGCACAAGTTAGTGGAGTAGGAGCTAAAGGCTGCACATTTTAAAGGATCAGTTTGACATTTTCTGGTCTTATTACGCTATCCTAAGCGTAGCTAAGCTAACCAGCTGCTGGCCGTAACTTTGTGGTATCTAGCTTCTCTGCAAGGAGGTGGATAAGCGTGTTTCCTGAAAATGTTGAACTATTCCTTTAACTCATCTTTCTTTCTGTGCAATAGCTTTTACTATCACTTTCCTCTCTGAGTGGCAAATATGTAGTTATTCAAATCATTTAATAATAATAAACATTTGCATCATAAAAGAGCTGTCTATCGTTCAATAGGTTTTTGTCATCTGAGGTACCTCAGATTGTGTATTATAATCTGAGTAGCAGTGTGCAGATCATGTTAGGGACAAGACGGGGACAGCAGATGCTCCCAACCAACACAGGGACAGGCATATAAAGACAGCAGCTTTCTATATTACCTGTTCTTTTACATCCATCTCACAAGGCATAGCCTTCAAATGTCAACGTTAATCTTTACGCACTTGGCCTATTTTGTAAATTCAGCTATCAACGTTCCAGGAAAGTCTACTGGCCTGGATCTGCATTCGCTGTTTGGCAGGATGTACAGTACAGTACGTTGTAATGTCATTAGAGTGAAAGCTTTTGCGGAGTGCCATCCTGAACTCTAGGCTCCTTTTCTGTGGCCAATATTCTCTAATGGAAAAGATCAAGATCAGGGCAACGTCAGACATCATTCAAAGTAAAAACTGTAACATTACAACACAGATCTAAATCGACAATATAAAACCTGAAAATAAAAAATGGAGAAGGGTGCCTAGTGACCACTGGCGGCTTTGCTGTTGCCCGATGTCCAGTCAATGATGATAAAGCTGAGGCTCATTATCATAAACAGGAAGCCTATCCCGGCAAAAATTGCAGCCTAGAAGAGAGGAGGAGTGATTGGGTTAAAGAGATTGACATGAGAACGGGATAGAGAGATCACTGTAGGAACAATAACTGCATGCATCCTTCTCATGATATTTACAGTAACTTCCAAAGTAAATCATTGAATATGTGAATGGCTTTAACAGACAAATTTGTCAGTGTTACTTTACCTATGGAGGTAAAACAAAATCCGATAACACTTCATTTTACAGGTCCGCAAATTTCATGGTGATAATTAGCAAGTAACCTATTTGAAATTTCTTTGGAATTACTGCCAAATTACCCCGATATTTACCTCAAAATGTATCGAAAATTACTTTATTATAAACATTATTTAATAATTATATTCCGCTATTTCTTTATATATTTCTATATAGCTGGTAATTTATTTAATACATTTCCAGGAAAAGAATACAAAGTTAATTGATGTGCTTTATTTCCATGTCTGCTGATAAATAGATAATAACTAGCAAAAAACTTCTCAGGAAATGGAGTGGCTTTGGAGGGAGACCTGAACGGACGGACAGTCAGTGTTGCCGATTTGGCAACTTTCTTTCTAGATTTAGGGACTTTTGGAGCTAGTGCTGCTAGCTCTTTCATTGGAAAAGAGTCTCTAGTGTACTCTTGCTAGTTTCTCAAGATCACCGACCCTACCTTTAAATACACACTGCTGTTTAACATGTAAACATCATCACAAAAAGCACAGTGTATATACTGCCAAATACACGTGCATATAACCTGCTACATTAATCATTCCATATTAATCCCAGCACCCTTTGCACTCTGCGCCATTGCACTGTTGTCTTACTGTCTACAAATGTCATTGCTGTCATGCTCTCATCTAACCTAGAATAAATGTCACTAAACTGAACTTAATGTTCTGTTATTCTCATGAGATGCTCACCAGGATTTTGGGGAACGAGCGCATTGGCTCCTCTTCTTTGGGTACAATACGGATGTAGAAGACAGCAGGGAATATGAAGATGAGACACGGGGCAGATGTGGCACCTGGAAAGCAGACAAAAATTATTCATAAAACTCCATGAATTCCCACTTCCTTTGGTTCTCATTACTGTAATTGCTGCTGCTGCTAGTCTGACAGCACTGTAGTGGTGATGATATGGAAATTAGTAGGAAATAAAATAAATTTGTTTATTTGCATGTGGCAAACTTTGAAGTACTCTGCAGCACTTTGAGGTAGAAAGTATGACTCAGTACAATAAATAATATATATAATATACCTCCGGAAAGAGGTATATCATAAGAATTATTGTTTTGATTATGCAATAATATATAAGAGAATACACACACATAAATAAATATAAATAGAAGGGCTGTGTATTGGCAAGAATCTGGCAATACGATACGTATCATGATACAGGGGATACAATTCGATATATTGCGATATATTGTGATATATTGTGATTTTTGTAATCTAATTGTAGGAAAACTGTCATAGTATAAAGATCACACCATCATATGCATCAAATCTGAGTAAACAAAGGTAACTTTTTTAATGCAATCACAACAGTGGGATCTGCATTTGCATTTATCAGAGTCGCTTTAATATCCAACATCATAGCACGACTTTGAGAGGACACATACACTGAGAGGAAGTATTGACTGAGTTCATATTTGCAAGTAAACTATTAATTAAAAATTGATAGTGTTTTTGAGAATCGACACAGTATCACAAAACATCATATCGCGACACTCTATATTTTCTTCCACCTTAATAAACATACATGCATAATCCACTAATATCTAGACTTTAAAGAGATCATGAAGGGCACATGGAGGGAATTTGTCAGGGTGCCTCTAATAGTAACTGAGTCTGTCTAAATGTTGGTGCTTTTGTGCGTAAAAACAACACCCATATCCAAGGGGTGGTCTGACTTACCAATGACCCCAAAAATGCCCAGGATGTTGGGGGCAAAGATGACCAGCAGGTTGATGAAAGTGAGCAGAACGAAGGCAATGGCGATGTGACGAGGCCAGTTGAAAGTCTTATTGGGAAACATCATCTGCTGGATCGCTCTTCGCACCTAATTATAACAACAAGAAAAAAAAAGCAATTTTCAATTATCACTGCATGAAGAAAATAACTGCGTTATGATTTGCCAGAAGTGAGCCATGAATGTGTAAACTGGAGGTGCTAAAATTTTACTTACTGGAAAGAGCACAATGGGCACAGTGAGTGTGACGGCAGTGAGCACAGCCACACGCACGCACAAAATCAGATTGTCATACGGGTCAATGCGGCTGTAGGTGTGAAGCAGCTCTGCCTCCACTTCACCTGAAAGAGATCGGAAAAGAGGAAGATAGAGTAGGTCCACGAACGATGGAGGAAGGACACGCCTTCTCAAACATATAATTTGTAGTGATCATATTAATAAATTAATATTAATAAAGATATCGTTATATAATAAGTAAAATATCAATATTAACTGTTATGTATTATAACAAATTGCAATGACAATAATGCAAAAATCATGCTTAATTAACACCTTAAATATAGGCAAAAAAAATACTTTGAAAAATGCTATTATATCTAATAAAACCTTCATAAATGATGATTCCTTGTCAGTGAAGTAGATGACGTTAGCAATATAAATGGTTATTGTAAGATCTACAATATGACCACTAGAGGGGGCAGATGCATCATGCATTCAGCCTTCAGGGTTACTGCTCTGCTATGACATATTGATTCAGACTTAATAATGTGTTGATAACCTTGTGTAGCCTCATATGAAAACATGTGAATGAAAAAAGAAATTTAAGAAGCACAATGAGGCAGTGTGAGATAGATAGATAGATAGATAGATAGATAAATGGACGGATAGATAGATAGATAGATAGATAGATAGATGGATGGATGGATAGATAGATAGATAAATGGATAGATAGATAGATAAATGGACAGATAGACAGATAGATAGATAGATAGATAGATAGATAGATAGATAGATAGATAGATAGATAAATGGATGGATAGATAGAGAAATGGACAGATAGACAGATAGATAGATAGATAGATAGATAGATAGATAGATAAATGGACGGATAGATAGATAGATAGATGGATGGATAGATAGATAAATGGATGGATAGATAGATAGATAGATAAATGGACGGATAGATAGATAGATAGATAGATGGATGGATGGATGGATGGATGGATGGATGGATGGATGGATGGATGGATAGATAGATAGATAGATAGATAGATAGATAGATAGATAGATAGATAGATAGATAGATAGATAGATAGATAGATAGATAGATAGATAGATAGATAGATACAGGCATATCAAGCGAGAGACAGGATATTCTGCAGTGCGAGGAGGACCAGGCCTCACCATAGAAAGTTAGGTATCCAAAAAGGGCAGCCAGGAAGTACATGCCGTACATGACTGCAATGGAGATGTTGGCCACATGCTGCATCTTTTTCTTGGTGGGACTGAAATCAGAAGATATTGCCATGTGATGTCACACACACACACAAACATAAACACACACGCACACACATAACATCAGGGTATCCACTGTCAAATTACTCTTTATGCCCATACAGAAAGCATGTAGCCCAGTTACTACAGTATAAAACACCAGCTGCGGGGCTACTTCAGTTGCAGGAAAATGCCTCAAAGATTCAACAACTAATGTTAGGAAAACAAGCAACAGTGGTTCAAAGCAGGATGATAAATTTAAACTAACAACATGCTACATCGTACAAGCAGCGCCATCGCGTTTCAAAATAAAGTGAAAGCAGTGCACGTGACTTCAGCCAAGCACAAATCAGACAGAGTGGCTTTCCTCTTTGTTATGCAACTGGTTTCTTTTCCAAAAAGTTAGCATGAGTTTTCCATCATTAGAACATACTTGCGCAGCTCTGTGTAGATGGGCAGGACCTCGGGGTGGCACACAAAGGCGAACGCCAGGATGGGGATGGTGTAGGCCGTCTGAAAATGAACCCCAACACGTCACCATAGATACAGCAGCGCCATCCCAGACGTCTTACCACCAACCTCGCGCTTTACTGCCCCATTACTCCCTCAGACACATCACAGAGAGCTAATTGTTTCCCTGTGATTAACTTGAGCTTGGCTGGGACCAGCTTTAGCCTGTTTAAGAATGCCTTACTTGTAAGCTGCTAAGCAGCAGGGGTTGGTCTAACTAGCCCGGGTTAGGAACGGCTCATACATCTTTAAGGGATGCTAATAAAGACTTGATATGAACAACTAGTACAGAGCCGCCCCTAGACATAGGCGGTATAGGAGATTGCTAAGGGCGCCATCCATCCATAGGTCCACCACAAATAAAGGAAGAAAAAACAATTCAAAATGTAGAACTTTTACTATTTTTTTACTAATACTATTTTAGTAGAATTAATTCGAAATATTACCATAAAAAAGACCACAACAAAACACAGCATCAACCTAATTAATAGCTAATAAATAGCAAGTGGTAATGTCACTTATTCTCACTTTAAATTCATAAGGGAAAGGTGGAAAGACTATTCAGGTGTTTCGGGAATAACCTACAACATAATTTTGAGGAATACAGTTTTTTCTTTTAAGTGTGATCTGCATAATCTCAAAGACATAGAGCTAAGCAGTTTCAGTGTGAGTGTATACACACATTGATTGGTGGTGGAATCGGCTGGAATCGGCATGTAATTTTACAATCAAACAAATTAAGCATGTAGCTGTGATTAAGAGTCCTTCAAGAGTCTTCTCCTGTTGTTAAGGTATGTACTGCTGTGTAAAAAACAAAGGTACTTAGAGAAATGTCAGGTCATTCCTATTTCTTTCATTACGTAATGAATCTATGTCTTTGGCCCACAAAGGGCAAACTTGATGATCTTACTGTAAGCAACAGAATGCCAAAGCAATTTCTATTCCTCTGCTGCTGACGGGAGCAGACAGCTAAGCGGTCACTGTCCATCTTTTGAGCCTTGCATTAATAGCAGACTATTGTCTATCATTAAACGGATAGTTTGGGTGTCTTGAATTGGGGTTGTATGAGTTACTTATCCACAGTAGGTATATTACCTACAGTAGATGACGGTCGGCACGCCCACAGTTTGGAGAAACAGACAGGAGTACCGACACAGGAGCAAAGCAATGTACTGCTGTGGACGGAACCGTCAGTAAAACGTATTTTAGCCACCTAAAAGAAAGGCTCACATAAAAAACTCAATTTTTTTTAAGTGTACATTATATTTAGAATATTTTCCGACGGGGAACTGAACTGAACTGAAAGTGAAACATATCTATACTGTTTTTGTCAGTGGAGTCTGCTGGCTTTAAAGAGAGCATAGATAAGTTTCACTTTCAGATCAATTCCCCGTTGGAAAGGGCTCTCTGATGGCAAGATAGAGTGGTGAAAATATTCTAAATATAGCATACACTAAAACTGATATTGATTTTTTTTGGTGAACCTTTCTTTAAGTGGCTAAAGTACTATTTGCTGCCAGTTCGGTCCACAGCAGTACATTGCTTTGCTCCCATGCTGGTACTCCTGTCTGTTTCTCCAAGATGGGGGTGTACCAACTACCGTCATCTACTGTAGATAATACACTGACTATGGATAAATACCTCATACAACCACACAAAACATCCAAACTATCCCTTTAACAACTTGATAAAAGTGCAACTGAGTGCTTCAAACCAAGTGCGATTTCCATGCTTGGAACTGTGAACTGTCACTGGCAACATGCTGAAGATGACATAAGTAGGTGGCTGTCAGTGGCCATGGCGGTGGAGGTGGAGTTGCAGTTTCAGACTGAGTGACATGCACAAAAAAAAAACCTACTTGTGAGTTGAGGTTGGCCATTTTGGGAATACAGGCAGGATTGGGCTCCCCACCAGGATCCATGGCACTGACATTCAGCACACTAGCAGTGGCATTGAACGAAAAGTCCACAAATGGACACGGGGTATTGAACTTCTTGTAGATGACCTGTGTGGTGCAGAGGAGAGGCATTAAGCAGAAACAAAAGGATGCTGGACACAGTTAGCATACAGATAGGCATTAAATATGGCACAGAGAGAGAGCCGGAGAAAGAGAGAGGGAGAGCGATGCGTGGATTACAGCTCGCACAGCCAAAACTAGGTCAGAGAAAGACAGAGCACCAACACAGCCTGGAACCGCAGCATGCAAACATTAGTCTATGGCAATGAGTAGAGAGAGTACAGTAGGGAATACTAAAGAGATGGTGGGAAGGTGGGAAAAAAATGGTGTTACAGATTGATCCCATTGCATCTGAATATGCTGCCTTGATGTTTCTGCCAACAGACAAGAAACAGGAAGCAAGACATGTTTACATGTGGGTATACCAAGAGTCAGAGGACGTACCGAGATGAGGAAGAAAACCATGCAGCTCAGGGAGAAACCACTGGTGTATCCCAGGTATCCTAAAACACAAAGGCTTCATTAGCACGTCTCTTATGTGGAATTACATGCTTATTCTGAAATATATTTCACTAAGGCTAATATGTGAGAACTGCTTAACTCTAACAACTAATCACTAGCGGGGTAAATTTCCCTGTTGAGCTGTATCTTCTGCTGTGTGTTCTTCTAGCCGTGTGGTGAACTAGAGTGATTTAATGTGCTGGGAGTCGGAGCTCATTACTGCACCGACTGGCTCTGTTGTCCTTGATGTCTCGGCAGGAGACAGACTTCTTACAAGAGGTCAGCCAATACGCCCCTTTTTCTCACTTCCAAACTGGCTCTCCCTGCTTTCTTTTTTTCTCTTCTTTCCATCTGTTTTGTTTCATGTACTTGCTCATCTGAAGCGCTGCGATTGCAGACAGACAGCGTGACACTCGACCAACCTTGCGAAAACACATTGGATTTGTGTGTGTGTCACAAGAGCAACAAAGACGTATTATTTTAAAGCGAGTGAACCCTTGGTAGTCTAGCAGTGTGTTGGCAATTATCAGGCATGGCTACACGATGAATTCAGGTGTGACTTAAAGAAGCAGCAGGGGCATAAGCTATGTACCAAGGGACATCTCAGGCGGACAACAGTGGGAATGGTCACGGATAGAAGAAGAGAGGAGGGGAGGAGAAAGACTGTCAGGAAAATAAAACAAAGTCAGGATTCAGCTCTAACGTGGAAATTAACACGCCCTAAAGTACTGTATATCCATATAGTATAGGTCTCAAACCTTTATATTATTTATAGGCTGTCAAAGTTAACGCGTAGATAACACTTTAACGCAAATTTGTTTTAACGCCACTAATTTCTTTAATGCATTAATGCAACTTGTGATTTTTAGCTTCTAGCAGTTGAGCAAGTCATAGTCAAGTCAGCACACTGACACACTGACAGCTGTTGTTGCCGGTTGGGCTGCAGTTTGCCATGTTATGATTTGAGCATATATTTTTTATGCTAAATGCAGTACCTGCAGTTTCTGGACAATATTTGTCATTGATTTGTGTTGTTAATTGATTTCCAGTAACAAATATATACATACATTTGCATAAAGCAGCATATTTGCCCACTCCCATGTTGATACATACTTGACAAATTTACCTTAAAGGGAAATTTTGAACAGATAAAAAATGTGTGATTAATTTGTGACTAATCGCGATTAAATATTTTAATCGATTGACAGCTCTAATTATTTTTATTTAACTACTAGGTTTGGCATCAGTTCAAATGTAGAAAGGTGACTAGGAGATCATCAAGATGAAGGGTAGTTAGAGAAATTG
>CAKALG010027090.1:0-23258 GCA_916700815.1 Helicolenus hilgendorfi | reverse complement strand
CTGGTCCAAGGTCAAAGCCGAGAACTATCGTCGGCCTTTGCCATCATGACACACAGTTTCAAATGATCTGCCCGGCAACCTCAGGCTGTCACACATTTTAGTTTTATCGTCTGGTGGTAATACGTGTCTTACACTGGATTTCCCTCACACCATAAATCTCAACTTCTCTACAGACGAGAGTCAATTTACTCTCATCTCAAACTGAAAAATAAAGTAGAAGTACATGGCACTGTCCATTTTCTAGAAAAAAAATTAAAATCAATAATGTATTTGATATAGAGCATTGTGCTAGTTCAGGCAGAGCCCTGGCATCATATTCATGTATAGGTGTACAGGGCATGCTTCATGGCCTGACCTTGCACATTCTGCTGATACTCTCGTACTGACATTTGGTGCTGCTGCAGCAAGGAGTTACAAAACAAGTTTGTGTCCAACAGTTCACTATTTTTTTGTAGAAATAATTGTGTTCGTCTTGTGTTTCTTGCTGCTGTCGGTTGCCTTTCCCCATTGAATAGTGTTTCCTACTATGAGCTGCATGGGGACAGGGTTTAGGTTATCACAGATATGACACGTTGGGGTTAGAGTTACGCAGATCAATAGGGAAACATAGAAATAAAATAGGAGTTGACGGACATTCCGATTCAAATCAACATAGTAGGATGGTGTATTGTTGCCATTGTAGCAGCCTAACTTCCGTGTAAACCGACTTGTGGCAAGTTGCGGGCTCACTCATGCCGGCGTGATGTGTAAAGCAACAGCGTTGGCTTCTGGTGTGTGTGTGTGTGTGTGTGTGTAGGCCATGCCAGCTGTCCCTTTTACAAGAAACACATACCATTTTAATTTGTACTTGCACGTTCTACTCCTATTCTCTTTCAGTCCGTTCTCAGGGCGTCAAATACCGACTCTTTGTCACGGCCGTCGACATTAGATACGGATGCTTAAGGCACCGAGCTTTCCATTAACTACAATGTAAACCCACCGCATCAATATTAAATGCTCAGGTAAAGTCCACCAGGAGTGTGGTGACGTAGCTTTAAGTGCGAAAAGACACACCAGGTAGGCGGGAGGGGATGAGAGGTGGATGGGTCCAACAAACTAGGATTTCATCCAGGAGACCGCCGTTTGTGTCACGTTACAATCAGCTATTTATTCCTGTCCGGTGTTCACAACGTTCAGTGTCATTTTCACTGTACAAACAGTTTTAAGCCCAACCATGTGTTTTTTTTTCCTAAACTTAACTCTTGCCTGAACCTAAGCAACAACAACATTAACCTTCCTCTTGTGTTAGGGTCGGCACCGACCTGTTTTAGGTTTTAAATGCATAAAAGAACCACATAATTTTTGTTTATTGCATCAAGGCATTGTCTCTTTCTATGGGAAAGACCAATTTGCCACTGATATTTATGTGAAGTTAGTTGCATTGGTGTTTGAAAATGTCATGTAGCAGCTGAAATATTTACTTTGGTTATTCTTCATCACTGTCCACATTCAAATTTTTATATGTATTCACATTTTCTACACACTTTACTATTCAGTATCAATTTCATAATTGGATCTAAACAGCTGAGCTTGTGCTGCTACTCTACAGCCAAACTCATTGCGAATTTAGCTAGTTTCAGGGAGGTGGGAGGGCTTTGTTTGCATGATACTACTATTTTGGATAAACATACTGCAAAAAGTATGTAAGTATATGTACTACATCTCAAATAAGAGAATTTGCTAGCATTCAAGGGTAATTCCAACATGCCTGTTGCATGGATGAATTCACAAAAGGATACATGTTGGTATAGCTTTGTTGTTTTGGGTGTCAAACCAGCTTCCTGTTATTAATTATTAAGCAGCACAATCATCTTTCCTGCTTGGATGCTTTGAGAGGTCCCTCCATGAGCAGAACATATTCTGCCAAATCTGTCTGCCAAATGCTCGATTCCCTGACTTGTTTCCAACAGAAAATCTGTTTACGTCAAACCGATCAGTTATTAGTCTGATTATCTGTTACTTTTTGGTATTTAAAATGAGTCCTTGTTGATATTTCTGAGATATTTGAAAGTCATAATTTTGTCTGAAATGCCTTTTAATGGGCCTTTTTCTTCATATTTAAATAAATTCAATAACCATATACTCTGGCTTCTTACTGGTGGTAGGAACTGCACTATGAGCAGTATTAAAATTACTTTCTACTGTATGCAGAGTGCATTGCTCTTCTAATAACACTGGGCACAGCTCTACCTGTCTGTCCTCAGGGATCCACCTGGCACTGCCTCATCAATAACTTGGCTCACAGGCAGAGTCTGCTCACTGACTACAAAACACTACGGAAACAAATTAAATTCTTAATGAGCACAACCTAACACTAATGACGGTGCAAAATCAGTGTAATGTTGTACAACACATATCAGCAAATTTTAACTATACGGCAATTAAAATTCTATGATTTAAAACATGGCAAATTATTCCTTGACAGAAGAGCATTAATGTTGTCTAATGAGCATTATAGGAAATGAAATACTTTAGTTAATGTTTTGATCCACCAATGTCACCTCTACCCTCTTCATCCTCCATTTTATTTAATTTTTTAATGGGTTAATGCAAGGTGAGATGTCTGGAATAACGAGGCAAAAAAATTATGATAGGAGCCGTGCATTATTTTCTATATTGGAATACCTTTGAGTGCATTATCACATGTATACCACAAGCTATAGAGAAAGAAGGCTTAACTAGTCATGCAGTTTGTTTGTAAGTGGTGTCTTGTGTTTTTATGGATACCTGCCAACAAAAGCCAAATATTTTGCATGGTAGAAAATAGTATATAGCACAGCTTTATTTTACATCATTAGCTGAATTTTACTAGATATTTATTTTCACATTTGGATTTGGTGTCCAAACACCTTATATTTATATATTTATTTTGTATTCTGGGAATTACACTTAATTCTCAAAATCCATCTGAGCTCACTAACATGTTGATTAACATGGATTAAACATCCAGTTTGTCAAATCTGTATAGGAATTTACCTATTTTTCATCTGGGAACAGCATGTAGTTGTCTGGCACCCTGAAAAACAGCAAACTTACAGCAGTTTAAGGCACAAAGAGAGCTTTTGTAACATTAATATAAATCCCGGTCTCAAGTGGCTTATTGCTTTTTTAAAATGGTTACTAATTGGCAGGGTTTCATAAAATAAAAACACAGCAACAAAAGCAATACTTTATTTATAGCATTGTAGTTATTCAGCAACATTTAGCAGAACAGTTGCCAAGCAACACACAGGGGCAATGAAAAGCACGCTTAAAGATTAAGGTGATTATTAACATTTATCTGAATATCGCCATTAATTGTGCGATTGCTGAAGTTGTGTTCAATAATGTTAGCACTTCTTTACTGGTATAGGGGTGTTGGACTCTGGATAGGTGCATTTTAATCACCCCCCATGGGCTCTCTGGTAGGACCTGACGTGAGGAGATTATAAAAAAAATATATGTATCTACAATCGGCAACTATTATACTCTCTTCCCCCTAGCTGTTATCACTTGCCAGTGATATCATTTTTGGTATAGTGTCGCTGCTGACAATTGACAACATGGCTAGAGAAAGGTGAGCATACGCTAATAGGCTACAAATTAAAACTTTACGTTACGTTGTTAACCTACCATAGATCATTGGTGTAGTTTGTCCGCTTTGGATTGAGATAAAAGGCCGGTGGATTTCGCAGCAGCAACAAGCGACAGGACACAGTGGGTTCCCTGGCTGCTTAAACATAAATCCCTGAAGGCTTGCTTTGGTTCTTTTGCCAGCATCTTTGTGTTTTTGTGCATTTATTGAAAGACAGCATAGCGTACTCCTCATCCAGGCAGATGAACAGGTCTGAAAACAGCCAACGGACCACAGTCTGTTAAACGGTCCCGGCTTCGTTTCTTGACTTTTCCAGTTTTTAAAATTTCTCTCCCATTCATTTTGGTATGTCTCCTTCCTCCTCTCTCCTGTCCATCTCTTCTAACCACTCATCCATGCTTAGCCCACCCAGTACATCAAAATTCTAAAACTAAAAATCGGACATTTTGAAACGATAGGTGACTAATTGGCGCAGTGATGCTATTGTGATGTGGCCACAGCTGTGTGTTTGTAGAGTATTTAACAACAACCTCAAATGCAGCTCAACCAATCATAATCAAAGATCAGAACTATCAGTTTTATGTAAATGGCTTTGCATTGATAAAGCACCTTTTTAGTCGTCCGACCACTCAAAGCGCTTTACACTACATGTCAGCATTCACCTATTCACACACACACGTTCATCCACTGATGGCAGAGGCTGCCATACAAGGTGTCAACCTACCCATCAGGATCTAATCTAAATATTCATTCAAACACACAGATGGCTCAGCTTTCGGGAGCAATTTAGAATCCGGTATCTTGCTCAAGGACACTTCGACATGTGGACTAGAGGAGCCGGGGATCGAATCGCCAACCTTCCGATTGGTAGGTGACCCGCTCTGAGCCACAGCCTCTATGCCATTATGTATATCATCATTTTTACACTTTTTATGGATCAAAATATATATACAGTATATCTAATGTGTTAAATGAGCTTTAGGAGGTGCTGTACCCCCCCAATTACTGTAGAGATGTAGTAAGGATCTTCTCATCCAACTCTGCAAGAAAGCAAATAATTGTATTTCCCAAAATGTCCAACTACTTCTTTAAGCCAACGTTGGCACCAATGCCTCTATTGTCCATCATTTACAGTTAGGCTACTTCTGCTTTGGGAGTGAGGGCTGGGGCTTTTGATGGGTGGTCTTCATACAAATGTCCCTTCCCTCCAAATTGAACATTAAGGATGTATCCCCTGAGTGAGGGCAGCAAATGATCTACACTATGCAGAAATGGTGGCAGCCTTGAACTGAGGCATAATCACAGTTGTTGATGCGAGTGTAGCTTGCCTTCTTCTGTTTATTAGGATTCAAAAAAAAAAAAAAAAAAACATAATATACATCAACTTGACACAAACAGAAGTCTTACAGTCTGGCATAATGAATCACTCCGACACGATCTACAGCTAATGAGCTATCCACATCGTAAACAGTTTTGAGATCTAAACTCTGCACATGCACACTACATGTGGAATATCTCTTATTGGATCGCAGGCGAAGAGCAGGAAGGGTGAGGGAGAGGGGGGGAAAAACTCAAAGCATCTCTCTGGTACTCTGCAAAATTAGCATGATGTTAAAAACAAACTTTAAGCCTATTCTCTGTTGATTTATACAGTACTAGTGTATACAGTTTGAAAGAGAACCATAATAAGTGTATCTAGCGCTACATATTATGGGTTTGCAAAAAGAAAAACATGAGTACTATTGCAGAATGTCTATTTTGTCAACCTTGAAAAGGAAAGTTATTTAAACATGATTTTAAAACTAAAAAATAAATAAAAATTGAGATAACATGAGATTTAAATTGCTTCTACCACTGAAAATGTAATGAGCTATTAAAAAAAATGTATCTGCAGAGTTGTAGTTTAAATTGCCATAGCTGATGAAGACTCAAAATGATCTTTATTTTACATTTCTGTCCCCGTTTTGAAGAAATGTGTGTTTAACAGTTGTTTTTAGTCTGCTGGACAGATGAGCGGCTGTGATGGATGTATTCATGTGCTGTATAATGACATTGTACAAGTGTTTACTGCAGGATGGTGTCCTGGCATGTTGCATTCTTCAGGGGACACAAATCAAGCTTCCATTGTAAGCTCGTCAGTCATCGCTGTGTTTTGGCAAACTGCTCGGCTCCCTCAGTTGGATGCTGGCAGTACCAGTCCTGTAGTGTCAAAATAATGATAGGACACTGCAACATTTTAGTCTCATTATGAAGTTTTTTTGGTCCTCTTTCAGAAATCCAAAAGTGAAAAACTTAATGAGAAATACTTTTTAAGATTTCCATACAGCAAAACCTAAAAACACCTAAAAACAAAAATCTGGTCCTCTCAAGGTTCCATGGTGGAGAGGAGGTTGTGTTGCTCCGGCTCTATCTATTTGGCGACGCCGGGAAGCTGCTTGACATACATTCCTCCTGGATCCACCATCTCACATTTGTTCATATTGTTGTATTTATGTATTCATTTTGTCATATGGATTGTCTATGTTGTAATTTCATCGTGTTGTTAGTCTGTACACACACAACACCTACTGCATGTCTGTCCATCCTGGAAGGGGGATCCCTCCTCTGTTGCTCTTCCGGAGTATCCTGTACAGATTGTAAAGCTCCCTGAGGCGAATTTGTGATATACAAATAAAAATGACTTGACTATCCTTATAAATGTCAATGAGCTTAACTGACTGTGGTAACACAGTGTGACTGCTTTTTACCAATGTGATGCATAAACTGATTTTATCAGGTAAACTGAAAAAGAAAATTGTATTTGAAAACGCATACAATAAAAAGGAAGCGTATCACAATATTCAAAAGCAAACTTGCTTTTATTTTCCACAACTTAATGGCACATATTGATATCTGACATGACACAGGGAATACCCAACACGTTCTCATACCAACTCATCATATACGGACGCTTTGTCAGACCCCTCGGAGTCACTTTTTGAACACATGCTGATTGTAACGTGATGCAGGGGGACACAAACGGCAGTCTCCTGGATGAAAGACTTGTATTTGTTAAACCCATCCACCTCACCTCCTGCTCACGCGGTGTGTCTCTTTCACTCTTTCAACTACGTCACCACAGTTCTTTCCCTGAGCGTTTACTGTTGCTGCCGATGGGTTTACATTGTAGTCAATGGAAAGCCCGGTGCGTCTCATACCGGCAGTATCGAACGCTGACAGCCGTGACAAAGCATCTTGTTGGTATTTGACGCCCTGGGAATGACAACAGGCTGGAATACCAGTGAATGGCAGCTATAGTACAAGTAAACACTAACCTGCAGAAATTAGTCCATGCTTGTGATGAAACGTGACCTGATTCTTACAGTATCCCAGACAAAAATGGGCAGGATGTGATTAAGAACACAGGAGTCTAAATCAAACTCCCAACGTCTGCCAGCAAAATATGCCAGACAGCAAAACAAATTCTGTAGTATTAGATGCTTGCAATAGGCAAAGTTTCTCTTGTATGCAACTGTGGCAAGACAAGATTTAATAAGTAACATTACTCACCAGCTGCAGGGAGCCATCCAAACGGAATCTTTACACATGTGAATCACCAACTGTCTTACATCTGTCTGAGGTGTTTTTCTTCCTCTTAGAAAAATCAAAACAAAGTGCTGCATTCTCCATCCAGAGCCATCAATTTGTCATCGCTATGAAGCCTGAATTACTACTAAGTGGCAGCTGTCACCGCTGACACTCGATCCCACACTTCCACTGTACTGATGAGCAAATGATCACAAACACAAGGTAACACAGAGCCGTCCTACCTTTACAACAGCTGTTTTTATTATTATTATCCAACACATTTATAAGACAAGAAGCAGAGACGCTCCTGAGTCGTCAAGGTTGTTTGGTTACATATTTATGTGTCCCAATTTGGAAAACAAGCACTCTCCCACACAGTTTGTGTCTGGCCAGTGTGTGCTTTAAAACTCACTGGATTAGAAAAAATGAGGAGCTAATTAGGGTGCAGAAGTTGGCATAACTTGCACAGTCCCATCGATTTCTTCTTCTGGGATGGGAGTTTCTCAGCGGGAGTCAAACACGCTGTCTGTGTATTAATTTGAAAAACCATACAGCTGGAGGCCCGTGGGCAACGGCCCAGTCGGCCCGATTCAATTTCTGTGCTTGGAAATGGGTAAGTGATACTCCATGTGGCCAATTTATACACCTATCTGAAGCCCAGAGAGCCCATGTGTGCTTATAAATCACTGGATGCATATAATTATGTACTGTGTGCGCTGAAAGGGATGCTCCCTCTTGGGATATTGAACACTTTACATTATACTGCAGTTTACTGCACCACGACTCCTCTTTAACTCGCCTTATCATAGCTCTCTCCACTGCTGGTTTCTGCACATATATAACTCAACGTGGCATCAGTGAGAAACCCATCTATGGTCACTGACTGACAGGAAATCCTCTTGGCACAGAAGATGAGCTCATTTCAAACTTTACTGTCTTCTAAACAGCAGAGAGGGAGTGCTTCATTCAAAAGAAAGCTGGGGTTGTACTGCCAAATGGTTGTTTTCCAACCACCTCCACCCTCAAGAGAAGCATTTCAGCAACAGTGGGGACACAATGTTTTGACGTCACTTTATTTCAAACTTCTATATTTAAAAAAAAAAAAAAAACTAACAATTATTTTTCCCACCTGGGCTGCGAGATTACGCAGTTGCTAAGTGTTGCCTAAATGCAATCAACAGAAAGTGTTGAATTCCCACACCCACACAAGAACACACAGATACTATCTACACACGCTCAGAAATACACATATTTTTAGCCATTCCCTGTTGTATCCTCACTTCCAACAGCGCTTTCAACTCCGAGAGTCGGTGAGTGGGAATAAGTGTTTCTTGGATGGATCCCACATTGATACAATAGAGCAGATAAAGTAGAATTACTGTAGCTGGGTTCATAGAGTGGAGAGCCAATAGTGGAACTTGGACATAGAAATTATGTGGAGGTACTATAAAGCAATGGGAAAAACAACCACAGTCAACCACAGATTTTTTGTTGTTCACGTTGGCTCAAAAGTAGTTTCTAAGTCCATTCTTGTCCTTGAAAACAGTATAATATCTCAAAGTCCACTTCATACTTTGAAACTCAGCTTTTAAGCCAACATGGATGGCAAATCCCTAAAGTGCCCAGAAAAATATGCAAACTGGAGCATCTATGGTTCTATGACAACTGAGCAAACTCAAGATCATGTGATATGATGAAAGCTTCCAGAACAGCCTCTAAATGGACCTTCAATTTGAGATTGTTCAGTCAACCCAGCCCAGTTCTTATCCCAGGGCGTCAAATACCAATGCTTTGTAATGGCCGTCGGTGTTTGATAATGCCGTGCAAGGCACCCTTTCGCTGCGGTATGAAGCACAATGGGCATTCCATTAACTGCAATGCAAATCTATCTGTGCACAGCAGCAGTAAACACACAGGGAAAGTGCTGTGGTGGCGAGTGAAAAGACACATTGGGCAGGTGGGAGTAGAGGTGTATGGGTCCAACAAACTCAGGGCTTTCATACAGGAGGCCGCTGTGAATGTTCCATGCGTTACATTTTGCTTTACAATCAGCTGTTAGTTTGTGTCCTGTGTTCATAACATCTAGCCACATTTTCACTGTAAAAAACAATTTTAAGCCCAACCATGTTTTTTTTCCTAAACCGAACTAAGTGGTTTTGTTGCCTAAACCTAAGAAAGTATTTTTGTTTGATTCACAATATTAAGCAGTGTTTACCAGAGGGGTCTGATGAAGCGTCAGTATGTGACAAGTTGGAATGAGAACGCGTTGGTCAACCGCATGTAAAATGATTTAATAGATCATACACTGTACATAGTACGTTACACATAGCAGTGAAATTTAATTTAACAAGCCTAATTTTGACTGATGTACACGTGTTCGGGGAAAAAAAAAAAAAACCTCTTCAAAGGAGCTTAGGAGAAAGAATCAATGTTCATTTTGACACTCTTGACATTGTTTATTATACCTTCATCTGTCCAAACAGATAATGAAATTATGTTCCACGATGTTAAATAAGAGTTGTGCAAACATTTAATATGCTGGAAAATGACCGCTGAATTGATCAATTACTAAAACATCCAGGTAAAGATATGGTACACTTGGCGAACATCTGCTGCCTCTACTTCTCTCTTAAAGATGGTTATCTACTGTAAATCAATAGGCCTTCCTCACTATTGGCATGACTGGGAGCTGACTCAGCCTAATTACCCTCTGGTCCGACCTTTAAATCACACCAATGAGAACAAATAAATAATGACCGGTTAAAGTACCGCTGTCTTAGCACTTTCGTCAAAATAGGCATTGCACAAATGAAGTGTAAATTTATGGAAATGCAACAAGCGTGAGGGGAGAGTCTTGCATTTTGGGTGACAAATTGAAAGCAGAGGAACACCCGAGAACTGTCTGCCTGAGTGCCAAGTAAGACAGTTAATCTCTACACTGTCCGGGGCCACTTAATTCCTACTGAAATGTGGCACACATTTGCCTCTCCTTCCTAGGCCCCATGTTCTTCCTCCCTTATCACTGTAATTTGGTGTGCACTGACAATGGGAAATTTGACAGAGCTATTGACAGTAACTATTCCACAGTGGGCTAATAACTTCAAGATTTCAGACAATGAGGGGAATATTAAAAAGGATTGAACTGTAGCCTGAATAGAAAAACAGTAATGACTGATAGTACGGTATATTACAGCGCCATCTCCCCGGGAACTTTTCTTATACTCATTTCTTAATTTATTTTAGAAACTAGTTCAAGGGAGAGGTATTATAGGCCTTTCAATTTCAACCGAGTTAGGGACAACAAGTGTAAAAATAAATAAAAAAGGACAAAAGCTGCAGTGTTCAGAAAATCTATTGAACGTCTACCAGCAGAAAATTGACCTTGTCTTGTTTTTATAAGTCAGACTTGTACACAAAATGCTGTGAAAGAAACCCAAAAGATCTTCTGGTCTTAAAGGAATAAGCAAAAGACAGAATCTGGTTTGCTGGGACCAGACATCCCGTTTGTCCAGGATCATCCCGTGACCTGACAAATATCTGTAAAACACTAAAATGTCCGGTTTTCAACAATCACTAGCTTACCAAATTGACCCGTTTTAACAGTACTTGTTCTGTCCCACTCATTATTACCTAACCCAATATAAAAACAAACAATGCACCACGCGCCTGATTTCAACACTGATTTGTTTGCATGTGTGTCAATGAGTCGTTGTCGAGGCTGTTGCAATGATGCTTGTAGCTCTTTGTCAGAACCTTTCCTTCGTAAAGTACCCGGCAATGAAAACATTGTGTCCTGCACACACTGCAAGAGTAGATTTTCAGTTGCACGGCAGAAATGCTGATATAATGGATCATATTATAAAAGACTAGATAGCAATAGACAATAGCTGGCAGAGAATGTGTCACGGTCGGCCATTTAGCCGGCAGCCTGCGCACTCTCACACACACACCTTTTGAGTTAAGTTTTAAAAAAGGTATCTGATAGTTGTTATATTACACCAATGCAATTATTTTGTTTACTATACTGTTGTACAGTTTAAATAAATTATGTTTTGGTGGAGGGTAACAAAACATGTTTCCATTGGATGAGGCGCTGTCCATGGTGCTGAAATAACTGTTCCCCATCCTGATGACAATGCCTACAGTACGGTGCGTGCATAACCGCATACATGAACGTGCGGTACATTTAAAAAGGTCCCGGTTTGGGGGTTTGGAAATATGGTCACCCTAATCTGGTTAGCTTCACTTAGCATAAAGACTGGAAACAACTAGCCTGGCAGTAACAAAATCCCCCTACCATCTCTAAAGCGTGAATAAGAATATTTCCCAAAATGTAAAACGTATTGCTTTAAATATTTATCATGGTGATACTAAAACAATTGTAGCCGGCCCGACACTGCAAAAGGCCACTTGTATAAAAAAAACCTGAGTCCGTTTTTCTTCCTGGTGTGTAGAATTGACTCTGGCCCAAACCTCAGGGTCTTCTCATCTGCTGCTTTGAGAACAACAGTTGACAACTTGATCTAGTTCTGCTGAAGCAATGGATCTTGAGCTTGAAGATGTTTAACTCTGGACAGCAAACTCAATTTGCTGAAGACTCCATTGATTTTTTCTCACCTCTTTTTTCCCCTTCTCATATGCTGGGAAATGATTTACAACACAGCTTGCCACAAAGTCAGACTGTATCTATAAACTAGAGTACACAAAATATACAACTTTTCAGACAGCTGGGAGTTTTACTTCACATCGAAATGTATGCAAATATGCATCCAGATTTTGAAGCTATTATCACACATTTCTTTGTTGACTGGTCACTTTCAGTCGCAGGGAGAGAGGGAGTCACAACTTTTCAAAGTAAGTGAGCTCAAGCTTTGAAAGCATAGCTGTAACAAATCTGAAGTTTGACAGCTTTATTAAGTGATCCTGGGATTTTTCCTCTTGTGCTCGTTTGGACATGGCACACTCTGCTTTAAAGCTGCTGCTACAATAAACATTGATCTGTGTGCTGGATGCCAACGCTAACAAAGGCCAATCAAAGGCTCTTGTATTGTGGAGGAAATCTGGTAGGATATTTGACTGGGATTTGAGAGGACTAACAAGGTTTTGGACTTCAACACTCATGCAGGCTCCTCCATTTAGAAGTTTGAATTGTTATTTGATAGTTTAAAAGTTTAATAAAAATAGATGCAGGACTCAAACTGAATTTTTTTGCACTTTTTTTCCAATACAGTCTGTGGGTTTCTCTTTTACCTTGGTTGAAGGGTGTAATATGTTTTATTGAAATTAATCCTGCAGTCAGAAGAACAGTAAGCACCTGCCTTCGGAAGATGAAATGTGAAACTAGAGAGATGAGATTATATTCTATTAACATTGTGTGCCTTGCCACATTGTATGAAATAATTACCGTTTTCCATCCTTATGTCTAGCAGCTTTCTATCTTCTCATTAAACTGTTCTCTGCTAAGCTCAGACACGACACTGAATCCAAGTTAATTCACCACACATTTACAGAACAGTTTGACTCACATGAGATTCAAACTGCATTTAACAGTAAATTGTTACATGCAGTGATAATTTAAATTTATAGTTCTTGTGATTGACATATGCAGTAATACTACACAGTATCACTCATAGGGACCATTTTTTTTCTGAAGAATAGTGAATACTTCTACTTTTGTTAATACTTTACTTACCAATTGAGTATTTTTACATTGTTCTTTTGGTACTTTTACTTAAAAAAGGGACTGTATGTAAGTTTTTACACGTTCTTTATTGCCAATGGGTGAACAGGATATAACCTAAAGAAATGAAACCTTCCTCAACTTTCTGGGTTTCCTCTATCAGTCTGTAGACTGCTTTTAATGTGAAGAATGAGGGATGTTTTTTCTGAGAAAACGTGAGATCATGCGCGCTCGCTAGTGCCTTTATTTTGAGCTCCGCTACAGGGCTAACAGTGGGAAATGATATCCAACGTTCGGTTAGAGTCCACTCACGCCAACAAACGACCAGCCCCCCATCACGGAAACTAGAATCAACATGAGCTGGGCCTTCGATTCATGGAGGGACCTTCATTTGGTTTTGGGTATCAAAGCGGACCACAATCTAACATACTGCAAAGCATGTGAAATATATAGTGATATTGTCAAGCATGTTCAGTGTGTGTTGCTTCACTGTTTTGACCGATGCTCGCTCGCCTCTATGTACTGCGAGCGCAAGCAACAGGACGCTGACTTGTCGTTAACTTGACGGCCACAGGCGTCATTGTTAACAAGCCATTTCTGATTCTTACATAGAGCCCCTTAAAGGAAATGATGGGAGTGCTTCGTCTGGTCACTCTGCGATGTGAAAATTATCTGTCCCACATTTTACAATTGACTTCAGAAGCTACTCTGGATTTTTTGTGAACATTGTGCTAATTATTTCCAACTACTGTTAAGGACCAAACACTGAGTTATAGTTAGTCGCCACAGAGCTGGAGACTGTTTGCCGACTGTCATGCTGGGGTGACAAAATGAGCAGGGGCTCTCATCTGCCCTGTGGGTCATTAATAGCTCCCTAGGAAATGTTTCTGCCTAGTTCTCATCTATCCATTAATCCTCTTTAATTAATTCTCTCTCATTTACCTTGGTTAGAAGAAATCAATAGCACAGGTTTCACTTAATTTGACAAATGTTCTTTTGCTTTATCCCTCAATGCTGTGTGTGCAAGAAGGTGTGTGTGTGTGTGTGTGTGTGTGTGTACAGCATAAGTGATGTGGAGATTAGTCTGAAGTGACTAAATTGAGTCATCCGAGAATTGCAACCAAGGTGTGAGTTATGTTCGAGACTGAAGTAAATATTTTGGATGGAAATATTTACTTAATGAGTCTCAATCACCGGCTGTGGAAACTCATTTGTTAGTCAGTGTTGTGGAAGAGGTGTCTGACACATTTTTCCCCCTGGTACGTATTGTTTTTCAGCACGGAGGGCCCTGATCCTTTGAGCTCTTTGTCTCCTCCCTAACATTTATACGCTTTTTTCTGAAGCTCAAAAGTCAGTCCCAAAGGTTTCAATTAGAAAAGTGTGGTGCATCTGAGTGTATTCACTTTAATAGTAGAGAGTGATCTCCTGAGTGTTGTAGAAGGGTACTGCTGGAAGTGCTGCTCTGTCTCTAACTCGGGCTAATTGGGTTTCTTTCAGCTTCAGCCAACAACAGTACATCGAAAAAAAAAAGGGAGAATTCTTTTATTGTGAGCTGCAGATTTTAGCCAAGTGTACATTTTGATGTGTGATCCACATACAGAAAAGCGCCAGTTCCCAAAGCATACCATATAGCTTTACAGGTTGTTACTGCATGTGGTATTATTGCAAGAAACAACCAATTTCACATTATCCCTTTCACAAAATTCTTGTTTGATATTGTTGTTTGGGTTTGATTTGTTTACAGTATTTTGAAAATGCATTTCAATATTGTGTTTGCAAAAGTAAAGAAACGAAAGAAGACAACTACATGTTGTAGGCTTCAGTAGCTGAAGCACCTACTAGGTTTTCAGCTGCAGAATTTGCACACATCAGAGTTTGTTAGTTCATGAGATCGTGGCAATACGGACTCCCCAAGAAGAAGCCTCAGAACAACCTGTTCCCAATCACATAATACAGGAATATTTTTTTTTATAATTAACAAAATAAAGCCTGTGGGCATTATTGTTTGGCAAGCACAAAGTCTCGTACAAATAGCACTAAGGTCTGCCTTGATGCAGGTAATCTAGTGGAAAGGTGTTCTTTAATATTCACTCAGCTAAGTTTCGGAATCACCCAAATCACCCTCGATCAGAAAAGTTATTACAGCCTCAAAAGTTTCTGGCAGACAGTAGCTGTTGAAATGAGGTCTGCATTAAATGGAGGAAGGATCAGAATGGCCTGGGTGTGCAGTTCCTCACCTCTCTTAAGCCCTAAAGAAAGGGCGTCGTCACATCCTGATTGGCTGAGAGGAAAAATGCACCAAGCTGCTCTCAGTTGTTAATTAGGAGTCAGTCCCCCACACCCTGCACAACAGCTGATCTGAATCACCTCCAATCAACTCAGGGGAACTGTGACTTTCAGCTAAACTGAATGAAAAGAAATGACAGCAAGTACCAAAAGAATGAGCTGCTACACTCTCTGCCCATATAAAAAACACTGTGTCATCAGCGTTTTACAAATATCCTTCACACAGTTGTTTACCTTTAACACAATTTCACAAAACCCCATAAATTCATTCTCATCACTTGTGTCGCTTTCCATAAAAAATGTGCACGACAGCTTCCCTCTCCTGAGCCTCCACCTCAACGCAGGTTATTTGTTTTTTCCACCACATTTGCTATCTGAGTGATGCACACTTTTAGAGCCTTATCAATGGGTATGCCCTTTGCAATGTTTGACAGCCACTCACGCTGCACTGTATTTTTGAGCACCTGCGTTGTATTCAAAACTACTAGTTGGGGCTGGGTATCGTTTAAAAAATGATGATACCAGTACCAACACCAGAACCCTTAAAGTGATACTGATAACACTACAGTACTTAATTTGATACCGTCATGTCAATGGAAGCTGTGGGTGTGTCTCACTGGTTCGCTCACAGACCTGTTCAACGCTGTTCAGCTCAAAACCGCTCCCCTTTAAAATCACTCCAAAAAAGAAACAAACTGCCTTGTATTATAGAGCTGTAGGCTACCAAATGTCTTTTTTTAATTTACATTTGAAGCTTCTATTGATGTTTTCAGATGACGCTTTGAATGTCTGTCACATATGACGATGTAACATGAGGGCCTGAATGCAAGCCTACACTGTTGTGGGCGTGTTTTTGTTGTTCCTCTTTCTCCCCTCCCCATCTGACATTTTTTTTTTCTCAAGGAGAAGCGCACCTGAAACGGTGATTAAGAGAGAGAAGAAAAGGGCGGAGGAACGGTGCGCAATGCGCACAGTCACTAGCATGCAGCCCTGCCAGCCGGCAGCACTGTTCGGTAGACTCTCATTTCCGTTGTCCCTTTTTTTTTTTTAATCTTGGATGTCTTTTATTCCCAGCTTTAGTTTGTTACTTTATACTTCAGGCTGGAGATGCCTGGTAGTTTTTCATGCTTTTGATTTAAGTTAGCTACTTTTTTTAGTTTAACTTAGTTTAGAGGGATGAGCTGGGTGCAACGGCCCACTGCGTGGCTGGCCCGGCGACTTCCCCTTCTTTTGTTCATTTAACCGGGATCTCCAACCTTTTGTTTGCTCAGTTTTTGACAATTATTTTTTTCCTGATTTAAAATAAACTGATTGTTTTCTTTTCATGTAACTGTCTCATGGTGCCCTTTCATATGCCCCCCAGAATTAATAAAAATGTGGGAACTATTTAATGAAATTGAGGGAACAAATTATAACTTGTGTGCACAAATTAATAAATTGTGGCCTCAAATTATATATTCTCTTTATGGCCACTCCCGAGCTCCGTATACAATAACTCTGATCAGAGCTAACATTTACGAAAGGCTCAGATTCGGACAGTAATATTTACTTGGAGTACATTAATGCCTCCACAATGAAAAAATGACTCTTTTATAATAATGAAAAAATATCTCTTCAATAAGGAAATGTATATAAAGGGCTTTCAATGAAAATAAACCAATAAATAAAATAAAGCCTGCAGGCGTTAGGCAAGCTCAAACTCTGCATGACTAGCGCTAAGGTCTGTCCTGATGCAGGTAACCTAATGGAAAGGTGTTCTTCAATATTCACTCAAAAACATAATTCATTGTATGAAAGTAATTTAATCTTACCACCTATATTTAATTGAAACCATCAAGTACAACCAGTCTCTTGATTGTGTTTTTTGAACACCACATAGATTTGTGTGTGTAAAGTAATGTTAATGTGTACATTCAAATATTGTTCCTTTGCACAATGAACTGATATAGGTTTTGTCTATTATACTAATATCAATCTTGTTGAATGAACTAATATGGTTTAAAAAGAAAAATTTATTTAAATTAATTTAATTCTTAATTTTCTTAGAAGCATGTACAATAAATAAGAATGGATCATTTAATGAACATAATCATGATTAATTGATTTATTTAATGCCAACATATTTCTAGTTTGTTATTCAAACATATGCCTGAGTTTATTTTTTTGAGTGCAGCAAGGTTTCAGAATCACCCAAATCACCCTCAAACAGAAAAGTTAAAACAGCAAAATCTTTTTTTTTAGATTTGCACCAAGCTGCTCTCAGTTGTTAATTGGGAGTCAGTCCCCACACCCTGCACAACAGGAATCACCTCCAATCAACTCAGCCTCATAGACTGCTACCACAGACACAAATTATAAACAAAGTTTATACATATATTTATTAATACTAATAACATTCACCTGAGTAAATTCGTAAATGTGTAAATTTAATTCAATTAGTGCTTTTTTATTTTATTACTATTACTACTTTTATTTATTTGTTATTTTAACTACAATGAGATACAATTTAATTGTACCTGAGTATAATAACAATAAAGATAATTCTAATTCTAGTTAAAGTTAAATTAAGATTAGAACTGGATGGAAAAATAATGTGCTGCATGTATGACTTTGACCTTTCATACTGCATTTTCAATATCGAAGCAAGTCGTATCATTACAAAATCACACATAAGAGCCAAAAGGTGACAATTAGTTAAATGAAGATCACGTTTCAATCAAGGTTATGTTAATATGAAGAGTACTTTAGATTAGTCATGATTAAGATGAAGTTGAACTAAGATGATTTAAAATGAGTAATGAATTGATTCAACATTAGATTAAGGTACATTAAGATTTAGATGTACTAAATGCTTCAGATGAATTACATTTTCCACAATTTAAATGATCTGTATTTCTATTAAAAATTATATCATATCGCAGATGAAGGTTGAGGAAAAAGACAAATGCATGCAAGTGTCTGAATAAAGCTGCTGAATAGCTTGCGTTAATTATCAGGCCTTGCCATTCTGCCGATGGCTGTCAAAGTGGAATATGAATACGACATTGGTTCTGGTTATGGTATAGGGCGACTTCATCAACAGCACACGTCCATTTTTGATGATGGAGTAGCAAATCAACTGTCCCAAATGGCGTCCATTTTCCTTCGCCTCCTCCTCTACCCTCCTCCTTTTCATCCCTCTCTTATCATATTTTTTGTTGAGGAAGTGGTGAAGGAGGAGAGGAAAAGATCTACCTAAGTGGTATTCCGAGGGAGCAGGATGGAAAACCATCGAGCAAGAGGTTTCAACATGAAAGCAAGCAACACTCCTATTAAATTACATGTGTGCTTGCAAGTAAAAATATGATTTCGAAGTTGAATATAACGCTGAAAAAAGTCTTAACAGTGTTTGGGAGAAGCTTTCTGGCTTTTTATGGCTTAGCTGTTTTCTATCCCTCGGGAGCTCACTGATGTTTGGAATCAACAGAATTAAATGATTTTTATTTCTTTTGAATTAGCCCAAAATGAGATGAAAAGTGTTTGCCTCAATTTGCAGTGAAGTGGAACTACTGGTGACATTAAAGCTGTAGCACTGATGGAGGAAGTACAAATCTTTTACTTCATTAAAAGTCGACATTATCTAGTGGGATTTTGCTCTCACTGTAAATGTCCTCCAAGGAATCCTGAGGGGTTACGCCTGCCTTCACTAAAAGCTGCTGCTTTAGAAAACATAGTTCAGACTTTCACAACTTCATGTGAAATGCTTATTATTAATAGACCCCAACAGACTTTACTATCTTTCAGAGGCTGTAGCAAGTTAGAGCTACGGTGAAGTTACGTATATCATATGAAAAACCTAAGGTAACCATGTCATGCTACCATGTCGGGAAGAAGGTTAAATAGCGCTCCAAAGTTAGGCTAAATTTTGGTGAAGAAAAACTGGCATGGACATTTTCAAAGGGGTCCTTTGACCTCTGACCTCAAGATATAAAAATTAAATTGGGTTCTATGGATACCCACGAGTCTCCCCTTTACAGACATGCCCACTTTATGATAATCACATGCAGTTTGGGCCAAAAACCATGCAGTTATCTGCATGTAGTATGAATGTGTTATTTTCACCTATTATAAAAATAGTGTTTGAATATTTCTGCATACTGGGGTCCCTAAACTGTCTTGGAATTACATTAATTGGTTATCACTGTGAAGCTGAGACTCATGATCCAATGAGCCCAATTGTATTCTTGCATGATGTTAATCCCCATAGTAACCCCATTTCATATAGTGAGACCATTTTTTTTTTAAACTACACATCACTGTAATGACCTCTAGGATAATCACAGCCTCATGAAACGTTACAGCCACAAACTAGAGACCTAAGGCATTCAGAGGATGGATGACTTTTTTAGGTAGACTGATATTAAGGGGGTTTCTGAGCAGTTTCTAGAACAGAAGTGCTCGCCATCCACTCACCGAAAAATGCAATTCTTGCAGAAATCTCTAAATGTCAAAAGTTTGATACCAAATCACAGCATGGCTTTTTCTATGGTTTTCCTCAATGTCTTGGTGTCTCAATGTGGTATTTTGGAGGGATTATTGATCATTTTTATAATTCTTGTAGTAAAAAATGGTTAAATGTAGATCCAAATCTGTATAGCAAATATAGTTATATAGTATCAACCCGTAAAATTGGTGCAACAATTTCAGACATCAAATTAATCTTCAGGTTCCCAGCTTTCAGATGATGTACACCACTTCTATGTGGCATATACTGCTGACCTGATATCTTACCATAAAGACCCCCTGTCCCACCTAAAAAAGACAAAAGCAGGTCTATTGGGGGCAGCAGAACAAGCTGTAAACAAAACTTTGACTTAAAGTTGTGACGTGTTCGCAAACAGTTGCTTATTTAGCATCTAGTAGACACAGGACAACATTATTATTCATTTGGAATCATGTTTCTGACCACTCGACTGATGCAGGTCCAATATTCACTTTACTTTGAGCTCTGTTTAGATATCCGACCCAAGGGAAATATTTAGCTTTTTGGGAAAGAGCTGCCAGGCCTGTGACAAAACCAGCCGAATGGTCAATCAAACCCAGCCCAACAGCCAATAACACCAGTCCAAAAACCAGCCCAAATACCAGAACTCAAAATGTACCGCTGCCAAACCATACACACCACTTTTAAAGTCCAACAGCATTGCTATCATTGCCTAATGTATTGTAATATCTATAAAGTAACAGCATAAATGTTTAGTGTGCCCGCATTAAATGTTTTCCCTTAACAGTTCTTTCACCTAGGTCCTAAAAGGGGATTGTGTAATTAGATACAGACTCGCCTTCCTTTTGGGGACAAAATGCACGTCCCCATATTGTCAAATCGTTATGTTTTAGGGTGAAGATTTTATTCAATGTTAGGGTGGTTAGGTTAAGGTTAGGGTAAGGATTAGGTTTAGGCAAGAAGCGGATTTGTACTTATAGTATTATTTATAGATATTATTCAGGTAATTTGCATGCGAAATAGGTCTCCCCAAACAGTGGACAAAAAATTCAACATTTAAAAAAGTTGCCCAATTCCACGGTAAAGCTGCAGACCTGGCAACACTGCTTTGCTGAAAACATCTGCCTGCTGCTGCTGGGGTTGATGAGAGCTGTGAGACTGAATCAAATCCGTAAAGTTGTCGGCTATAAAACCCAAACGAAAAGCTAAAGTATGCTAAAACACTCTGAGGGGAAACCACATAGTTCTACGACCTCTTGCAGTGCAGTTTTGTACTTTCAGGTGAAGACTGAGGAACGCTGTGGGTCAAAACACAAAGGCATGGTGAGCAGCTTGTTAACAAGCAAACTAGCATTACATCTCTGGTGGTTTCATGCAGTATATTGCCACCATTTATGAGCATTAGTGGGTTTGATGGTGTAAAAGTGCAATTACATTTCACTAATTATAATTTCAAGCCCAGGTAGCATCTGTGGAGATCTGCTGATTTTGCCAAAAAGGTCGCGACTGTGAATCCTGCAGTAAGAGAGTAGTTACTGTACAGGAATCTACAGCTTCCCACACATTAGAGCAGAAGTTGAGAAACAATGGATGGCAGAGCAGCGCCAGAGACTTCCCATGGTGCAATAAAACCACATGAGCAGAACTGAACACTGACAATAAAAAATACAATCGATGGGAGTGCTTCACGTTTCCTCTCCCATTGACAGATTATTTCATGGATCACAGCAAACAAAACTGGGGCTCATTCAACAGAGGGAGTGTCTCAGCTCCCATTCTCCAATGTGTTCTTTTGATTACTTTAAAGCTGAGGCTGTTTAAGCCTTTTGTGTCCGGAGTAGAATTAGACAGACAGCGAGGGCATGGGAAGGTTCCAGTCTGACATACTGCAGATGCCAAAAAAGAGACAGGCAGACGGGGAGATTCACATAATCTAAGTCATTATCAGACGTAAATGAACAGAAAGTGCAACCATCTCAAACGAACAAAGTGATTTCACAGATCACTGATGCCCTTTTCTGGAGATGGCAAATTAATGGCTGCACTATATAGTTTTTTTCCCCGTGCTGTGCAAGTCCTCCTGAGTGCAATAACACTGAGTGTAAGGGCTTGCCATCAAAGAGGTGAAATCGTTTTCCGCCCTGGACACAGAGCAGAGTGAATGGGGGGAATTGATAATAGGATTCGCTTAATTGTAAATTAACAGAATCTTGTTAATAGGATTCTGTTAATTTAAGATTTATTTCCTTATTGATTAATTTACTCTTTCTGCAGCGTGTGTAAAATGATGTTTGAGGATAATCACCAGCAACCTTAAATTACTAAGAATTGAATGTGTAGCATGTCATTAATCAAGATGACGATCATGAATAAGGATGCAGATTTACTTTATGCTCATAGTCGTTGCCAGCGGCAGTCTGCAAAAATCTAGTTAATCCAAATTGATATTGATGCAGTGGTGTGAATGTAATATACCACTGCATTGATGTAATTTATGTTTAGGCATTTGTCATGATAGGGATGTATGTGCATTTAGTCATGTCTCTGTTACAAAATGGCAAAAGGTTTGGAGGGCGCTCTTTAAATAACATCTATTGGATTAGTTTGGATCGGTTTGTTCAGTCAATACACAACAGTAAATTGTGAAAGCGCTCCTCCAGGATGTTATTGAACAAGCAATTTGATTCTATAGAAATTCCTGCAGGGAGTGTATATTTATTATCCTCTGGAAGCTGACTCTGTGTCGATACAGTCAGTGTGTTACAGTACATTCTGTAAAATTTAAATGCTGTTTGTCCCAACCCACCCTCCAGACTCTGTTCCTATTCAGCGTTGCCAAACTGCCACAGTGAATCATGCTTTGTTTTTATTTGTCCGTTCTGGCAACAGAATCTGGAGGTGTTGGTGGTGGAGACTGTGGGGGCAACAGGTAACTGAATGAGAGACAAGCTGAGAATATATGTGCAGTAGCACTGCCTCAGAAAATACCTGATTCTGAGCTGGGACTGGGACCAGCAGGGGCAGACTATGGCTGTACCGAACAAATAAACTGCAACCTTTCAACACAGTCTCACAGCCATTCATGAAATAGTCACGAAATTGAATGTATTTGATTAGTGTACATAGACACAAATTTCACTTTTTCTTCGCGACGCTCCGCACGACTTTCAACAACGTATTTTTGGTGCGTTTTCCTACGAATGTCCAGCAACACGTGATGCATGTGTCAATTTCTGCTCCCGTCTTTTCAAAATAAAACTACTTGGTTAGGTTTAGGAAAAGATTGTGGTTTGGCTTCAAATAACTCCGGAAGTGCCGTAACTTAAAGGGACTATTTGTAACTTTCAGAAATGCTTGTTAACAGCGACACCTGTGGCCGTGAAGTCAACGAAAGTCAGCGTCGAGCTTGCGCTTGCTCGCTCTAAATATACCTGAACGAGCATCGCTCAAAACAGTGAGGCGACACACGTCAGCTAAAACCACAATATCACTCTATGTCTCACCTGCTTGACAGTAATGTTAGCTGACCAGACGGAGGTCTCTCCATGAATCAATGCTGGCTTTTCCTGCTTCAGCCAGAGGCTGAGGCTGAAGAGGGAGACACCGGAGGCTGAGCAGAAAAAGCAGGT
>CAKALG010027087.1:0-20767 GCA_916700815.1 Helicolenus hilgendorfi | reverse complement strand
ATGTATATATATTTATGTAAGTTGGGAAAAAAAGTTTGGAAACTTGTGTTTGGTGGATTATTTCTCTGTTGTTACATGTCCAACTTGTAAGGATCATGCATTTGTGGGATGAGCAGCACAGCTGATTATGTGGGTAGCGCCTAAGAAAAATTTGCCAAAATGCTGATCCCACAAGTGTTGAATTGGGTTGAGGTCTGGACTCTTGGCAGGCCGTTCCATTCTCTCTACTCCCACATTTTGGAGCTTGTCTGTGATAACCCTGGCTCTGTGATAACCCTGGCTCTATGATAACCCTGGCTCTGTGATAACCCTGGCTCTGTGGGGGCGAGCGTTGTCATCTTGGAGGATGAAGCCAAGTCCCAGATTGTGGAGATATGGGATCGCCACTGGCTGCAGAATCTCATCCCGATATCTCACCGCAATGAGATGGCCTTCAATGATGACAAGTCTTGTTTTGTTAGTTAGCATTTTGGCAAATTTTTCTTGGGCGCTACCCACATAATCAGCTGTGCTGCTCATCCCCCAAATGCATGACCATGGAAAATACAATTCCAATTAGCATTGTAACAACAGAGAAATAATCCACCAAACACAATTTTCCGAACTTTTTTTCCCCTATATATATATATATATATACTGCTGTCATGGCACATAATAGACAAACTGCGTGTGCATCTGCTACTGTCAGGTAGGCTGTGCATGCAGGCTTCTCTTCCCCTGTACAACAGGACACTTTGAAGCTCAGTTTCTCAGCACTGCAGCCTGCAGCTGAGGTGCAGTACCATACACATGGGAAAAGGATGAGCAGCAGCAACAGGGGAAGTGGGACTGAGGTAAGACATTTGAAACCATGCTCTTTTTTTTTTTTTAAAGGGAAACAGGTAAATCCTGTGCTGTGCAACACTAGGCTTTATGTGTGACCAATTTTTTTTAAGTAGAATAGATTGTGGGTTGCAAAATTACAACTGCAAGAAAATGAGATAATGCAACATTTCTCTGCACCACCACAGGGTTTTTCATACATGCTTTCTTGCAAATAATTGCATCTAAATCCAAACATAGGAAACTCCAATAAGTGCCAAGCAAGTGCTCAAAGATGGACCTGGAAAATTGTATGGAATTCAAAGCAGCAGTCAAATTTTCAAGCTTACATTGTTCATTTTTTGTCCATCAAAGCGGTGTTGATTCAACTTTGTGGTCATTTCCCGAGCCTTAGTTTGTGGTGTTGCATTTTAGTGTAAGGTGATCATGTTAAAGTATCCACCCCCTGTGGTTTTTCTGCATTTTCATCTCTTCTCATATTGCATGTCGTCTATATTAACGGGGAGGGGGGGGGACTTTACATAAACTTTTCAGAACAGAAATGATGCCCATCCACACAGAAACAAGTCAATAAAAGAAAAACTTCACATCTGTTTCAGGCATGCTGGGTCAGATGACAGTCTGCTGAAGCATTGTTAGCACCTGAGTGACCTTATAAATAATGAATGCCCTCCTTTGTTTCCCCTTCACTAGCCAAAACGCACACACGTAGTTTCACTTTTACATAATGTCATCTTACGTCATGCCCCAACGAGGGGTGTTTGTTGTGTTTTATGTGGTGATTAAAGTTGCCATTTGACAAGTAATTACAATATATAGTAGTTCAGATGCAGTTTTACAGGGCAAGGAAATGGGCATTGCTATGTCATCTCCGCTGTCTTTATAGCATCATTTAATTTCAGATAGATGTTTAAGTGTGTGTTTGAGGAAGAAGGGAGGAGGAAGAGAGAGAGAGAGAGAGACACCCTGGCAGCCAGAGACACTTCCTTGTGACTGTCAGAGCTCAGCCAACAGATGCAGAACCTAATACCCTTACGCTCAATAAAATGAGCAATTGGTCTCATTTACAATGTGTCTCGCACCAGTGTGAGTCAATAGGAATGGAATCAATCCATGGTGTGGCGTGAATATCGTATATATGCAGACTTTCCACAGGCTTTTAATATCTGTGCTGGTGTTGCACCGAAATCTGAGACCAATCAGATTCTGTCTCAGCTGTCAGTACAGTGCCAGCACATTCTTGAGCATGTCCTTTTTGCTAATCAGTAGGTTTTACACTTCTCTAGAATGAGAAAGTCCTACTGCGGGATAGACCACGCTATGAAACAGCCATGTTTTCTTTGCACTGTGTAAGGCTGTAAAACTAAAAGCCCTACAGAGAATCATGGAAATTAGATTTACAGCTGGGTCGATCCTCATCTGGAGGAGGGCCAGAGTTTGAGGTGAGCGAGAGAGGGAGGCTGCTGATAGGACGTGATGGATGGAAGGCAAAGAAGTGCTGATGTATTAGAAAAAAAGAAACAAAAGGAAGGGAAACACACACATCCGTGCATTTACAAATGCAAGTTCATTTGCTTTTTCATCGTGTTGCTGAACAGCAGCAAGTTCAATTAGCTGAATAATAAATGAAAGGTCTCACCGTGTCTTAAGTGGCGTCTTGCTGCAAAGAGCTTTTTACATTTCAGATACAAAGCAATAGTCATGACATACACTCACAGTAAGTGACATGCAGGTATTTAGCTTAGCGGTAATCATTTAGTGTGACGATGTGGGAAATGGGGAAACATTTAGGATTAGACGTGCAAGTTGAATGAGTTCATTTCTTTTGCTTGGAAGTAAGCCAAAACTTTAGTTGGATTTTGAATACACGAGAAAAAACTGTGGCTCAGTTCGGGTCAATCTATAGAATATAGAAACTGCAGCCTTTCAGGGGCTGCAATTTCAAAGCAGGTGACTTATTGCACTGCACCTGGCTACGAGGCAGACATAAAGATAGTTATTTATGATGGGAGAGACAACTATATTCACTGATGTGTACTGTGGATGTAAAGAAGCAGTCTTTTATTTGTTTGCATAAATTGCACTGCATAAATTGGCACCACTTTGCCCGATCTCACCCTAAATGACCTCCAGGCCCTCTAGTGTTTAAGCCCAATTACTCTCTATTTCACTGTTAACAATGACCATGCATTTTCAGTTTTTCTCAGTTAACTACCCACAAGGATAGTGGTTCTCAAACTGGACCCCCACAGCCTTATCAGATGAACACAAGTACCCCTTCATCAGGAAAACCTGCCATGTTCCACATATGGATCATTAACTGGATGTTATGTCAATGCTTAGTTTGCTTTGGTCAATTGTATTCATACTATTAGCCTACTATTAGGAGTGGCAGAAGCTGGACATTTCAAACACTTGTCTATTATTTTAGCTAACTATTTCAACTGTTTATTGATATTCTTAGCTAATTATTTCATCCATTTATCTATTACTTTTAGCTTACTATTTTGACTTCTCTGCTCACTGGCTAACTAGTTTTTACACACTCTCAATTGCAGGATGTTAATGTGTTACAACTGAGTTAGCATGATGGGCATCTTACTGGTTATTGTAAATTTACTTAAGATCAGCATCACAAAATGTGTAATCTTATCTGGCTGTTTATTTTCCTCCTAACAAAAATATGTATGCATATCTCTTAAAGATACAGTGTGTAAGATTTAGTGATATCTAATGGTGTGGTTGCAGATTGCAACCAACTGAGTACCCCTCCACTCACTCCTCCCTTTCCAAGACTGTGGTAACGTGAGCCGCCGAGTGCAAAACCGGTAACACCGTTCGCCTCACTCAGAGGCCATCCTTACCAGGTCTGTTGAAATTTAGTTGAGTTAGTGAGTTGAGCTTTCCTCGTACCCCCATCAGGAAAATGCAGAAATACCCCAGGTTGGGAATTACTGCACTATGGGATTTTATTCTTCAGATTACTTTTAAAATCCTGACAAGAAGATCTGTTTTATTACTCAATCTACATACATGTTAAATTATGCTATTTGCTATTGTATCTGTTCTGTGTTCTTTGAACTGTGCGTTCACATTTTATGTAGGTCTATATATAACAAAAATATTATATTCAAACATAATTTTAAACTAAGAAAATATTCTATATTTCGTAGTTTTGGCACAGGCAGTCCGGGTTCTTTGGGAGATACATATTTATATTTTCATTCATTGATTCATTCATCAAGTTATAGAAATGTACCTGATCTTCTCCGTATAGCACTTTGGTCAACATTAATCATTCTTTAAATAAATCACTTACTTAACCATCTGATTTACTTTGAACCACGTTCTCTTAAACCCACATCCTGTAATATTAGTGACACCTGATCTGATTCGATAGAGAGGCAGATATGTTGAATATTATTATGTGAATCTATCTGCTGTTCCACACAGTGACGCATTGAGCTGACAGTTAAAACAGATTCAAACAACTTTTCTATCTCTCCCTGTCCTCCCTCCCCTCCTCTTCCTCCTCCCTTCCTCTCTCCGTGGTGTGTCCCCTGAGTCTGTTCCAGACAAGGAACGCAGTGTGAATAATTCATCACAAAAATAAGCATTGAAACCCAGGACTAGTACAGAGCGATTGACTTAATGAGTACCTTTCGTTTTAGATTGTGCAAAATAACAACAGATGTGTAATGACTGGGTGACAGACATGCGCTGTGTTTCTCAAATGGGGAAACAAAAGGCAGTGCAAATATGGGTTGCTACGGGTGTTTTTACAATTTGAAGTGTTATTCAAATGAAAGCCTGGATCGTGTCATATGGGGTTTTGCATGTGCACATGTATGACAGGACAGTGTGACCATGGCCTATATTCAATATCTTTTTGTTCTCCTCTGCTGTGATTAGTTGTTATCCTATGTTCTCAGCCATGTGATATGAGTAGACAGCAGGATTAAAAGCTTGGACTGGCCTTTAGCCTTGGCCTAGTATATATACAATACTAAACTATATGGATATACGTCAAAAAAAGGTTCTTTATTTGCTGGTGAATCTCTGAGAAAATCCATCTGTTGTGTTCCTAGACATACTGACTGCACGTTTCCAACCTGTGATCTCACAACAAGCATTATCTCACTGTTGACTCTGGGATAAAGGGCTGTCTCTGAAAAAGCCTCTGTCAGTGTTTGAGAGCTGATTGGCTGACCCTGACACGTCATGACAGTGTGCCATTTGGCACAAATCACAGTCACAAGGGCTCTACGCCACACCGCGTTGCCTTTCCCGTGGAATGTAGGGAAACATGTTTTGAAGAGCTGTTTGATACCTTGTTATGAGTCTTACCACGGGGCATTATGGCTCCAAGTGAAAAAGATTTGGAAAACTCCCCATGGAGATGTTTTTTTTTTTTTTTTTTGAAGGTTTGCTGGATGTTGTCGGGATGCAGTGTTCACGTGCCAAATTATAAAACCTGAAATTATATGTACGCTGCCAGATGAAGAACTTAGCCAGTGACACGTGTAATCCATGTCCTAAAAAGCGATGGCTTATTAAGAGAATTAAACATGGCTTGTCCAGTGGTTATCACAGGATTTAAAAAAAAAAAAAAAAAAACTCATCAAAATAATTACTGCTACCAGAGCTCTTCTCCAACCCCCAGGACCACACCTTCTGTACAGTTTGTACTTCCCCCTCATACATCAACTTAACCATGCCAGCTGACTGTTGTGGATCTCTTAAATACATTGTAATTCAGCTGTAGCCGACCCATGTAGCAAATTAGAGGGTGCAGCTCTTCTTTCCTCTATCTCTGGAGCAGTGGGAAGACAGATCCTACCAGCTCTGTGGTTTGGTTAATCCCTGACAAACTATGCTCTCTGCAGCTGCAGGTGGGGGGATGTTGTGAGAAAAAACGGAAGGCTTCAGTGTCAAGGACGAGACTGATTATTTTATGTTCGCAGAGAGTGCGCAGGTTTTGGCCTTGACGACTGAATGTTCAGTAATGATGCTCAGGTGTTAGCCAGGCATCACTGAAAGGTAGCTCCAAGTGGATTGTTCATTCAGCAGCAGTGCTCCAGAGGAAGATGAATTTTCATCATTTTAAAAATGAGTGATTTCTTATTCATCAGGAAGCAAACTGTTTATGCAGTATCTGCTGGCCCAGTAGGGGAGAACAGGGTCGGTTGGGACACTTTTGTATCGACACCAAATAACCTTCCATTATTCACAGACTACAGTAATGAAAATATTTAGGTCCCTGAACAGATACAGGTGTCTGATAACAATTTTTCAAGGTTTTCAGAGCTCAGGCCAAACGCGAAAGGCACAATTTAGTGTTAAAGTTAAATGTACAAGGAGTGCATTTTCCCAAAATTCTGCCTCTCCGGGTCAGTTAATTGGGACACCTTGTTCTGGGCTAAAAAGATATGATTTAAATTGAAAAAAAAATGCCCAAATTGTTTAAATTTGAACACTTTATATTTACAAATGACTGAAATATTGTATTAACAAGGTAGGAACTATAAACAATTATGTCCCATCCATACCCGGGAGAGCAGGCACGATTTAGACTCCTGTGCTACCAACAAAACTTCAGACAGCTAACACAAGCATCAACTGATAGGCCAGCAAATAAGCTCTCCAACCATATGTTTTTTTGTATGTGGCATCTAAAAACTTCATAGTAGAAGACAAATAACAAAAGAGCAAGAAATTCACTTAACACCGTGTATTTCAAAACTGTGAATAAAATGTGAGGAATAGTCAGAAGGTCTCCACTTTGAGGTTAAAAGTGAAGAGGGTCTGGAGCATGGTGAATAGCATAGTTGCTTTTTAACTTGCTAAAAAGGCACTGTCCTCACTGTCCTCACTGTCCCCCTGTCCCAACCGACCCCGCTCTCCCCTACATGTCTTTCTCGATGTGATGCAGAGTCCACTGGGATGGAGTGGACACACACACAAAACCTTGCAGATCTATTGTTACATAATCATCACCCACACAAGGATCAATAGGTTATAGAATTCAATGTATAACTCTTTTTTCATTAATGCTTTTGATTATCGCCTGTTGATCAGTCATAGAAGGGATACAGCCTAAATTACTCTCCTCCTTCCTAAGCCCCTGCTATATAGAATATGCAATACAATAAATGCATTTTGTTATGTGATACAGTTCATATAAAATGTCTCAGACGGATTAATGAAATAAACTGCTGTCGTAAAAAGAGCTGTTCTGGGATTTACTCACAGCTAAATCTGTTATCCTGCTTTGAGAGACAGGGATATATGAGCAGGAAAGGATGGGTCACAGTATCCCTTACAAAAAAAAAACGTTTATTCAAGTGTGCTATTAGTATACTTCTTTAAACTTAAAATAAGAGAGTATACTTTCAGTTTGTTTTTTATGTACTTATCAGAGATACACTTGACAAAGTTATACATAAGTATACTTGGCTTATACCGACAAGTATACAGAAAAGTCTAAGTGTACTTGGCAAGTACACAGAAAAGTCCAAGTATACTTGGCTTATACTGAAAAGATACAGAAAAGTATATTTGGCTAAGTACTATAAGTTCACTTAAAGAAAACGTACAAGTATACTTGCAGTAAAAACTATTAAACTAGTAGTATACTTTCATAAACTAAAAAGTGGGCTTCAAGTATATAACTAGTAAACGGACCTTATATCTATAAGTTCACTTGTAAAAAAGTTCATATTATAGTTGCAATATAAAATACAACTTGGATGTAAACTAGTTGTGTACTCAAAGTTTATTACTCTTACATTTAAAATACTCTATACTTTAAAATAGTCTACTTTTTATAAACTGAAAAGTGGGCCAATTTATCCAATTGTTACATCCATTAGTACATTGATATTAGTATACTTATTACATAAAGTATACTTGGGATTATACTTGAACTATACTAAGTTTACTTCATAAAATAAACTTGAAGTATTCTTTTTTGTAAGGGATGACCCATAACTGGTATATCAGACACACTGCTTTGATTTGATAAAGTCAACAAATAGTGGATTAGAGGGCTCACAGCAACACATTATGATATAATACACTCGGAGAACAAGAACATGTGCAGACTGAATGTGATCATTTCAAACCATAAAGCCTTGAACACTGTGCATGCTGACTTGTTCATTTCAATGGTTCTGCTTTCAAAGGTCACTCCTCTGTAATGGCTGCTTGTTGTGCTAATTAGGTCAGAATGATAACCAGATCCTGGATGCACAATGCACAGGAAGCACAAAATTACTCATCAGCATGCTGCCTTGTTGCTCTACTGGGAGAAGAAAAACGCAGCACAGAAGCATGCTTTTCTGTTTATTTCCAAGCGTTCTTCTTTCAGGCGCTTTATCTCAAATCTATAAACATTATCTCTGTTACTTTCTACTTTCTCCCCCCAGGCCTCTCATCCAGATGTTGGGCCCAGCAGCCCGGCCCCTCTGAATATAAACCACTATGCCAATAAGAAGAGCGCAGCTGAGAGCATGCTGGATGTAGCTCTGCTGATGGCCAACGCCTCCCAGCTCAAGGCTGTGCTAGAGCAGGGGCCAAACTTCTCCCTTTACGCCCCCATCATCACCCTGATCAGCATCTCCCTCTGTCTGCAGGTCACTGTCGGGGTCCTGCTCATCCTCATAGGTGAGAAAAGAAACAGCCCTTCTGGTGTATATATATATATATATATGTCGACCTTCACCAGCCCTCTGTGTGTCCCTCAGCAAGATTTACCAATGTCAAGTCCACTGACTCCTGACAAACATCCCATTACCGGTTGGTCTCTAGCCGTAACCAAGGCAACCAGGCCTGACACCAGGTCAGAGTTCACAAGGTTTTAGTGCTCTGTCAGCACGCGTGGGAGTCGAGGGACGGAGGTTTCTTCGATTCTCTGCCGTGTACGTGCCTGTAAATGTGTCAATAAGTGTCAGCGCTCATGTCGACGTGCACATGTTTAAGTAAATAGAAAATAGACAAAATGTAAAAATACCATCTATTCACACATTCAGAGATTTTGAAGATGTCTGCATTTAACAACCACATGGAAAAACGGGTCCATTGAGAGGGGAAGATGAGTTAGGATGAGTTGAAGCGGTGTAGGTTAGACTGACTGACCAGCAGGTCATTGAACTTTAGCCAGGTCACACTGACTCATCTCAGCTCTGACAGCAGGAGTAAATAAAAGACTGTTTGCAGTGGTGAAATGTAACCAAGTACACTCAAAGTACTGTACTTAAGTATAAATTCCAGGTACTTTGAGTATTTCCATTATATGCAACTTTATACTTTTACTCCACTACATCTTAGAGGGAAATATTCTACTTTTTACTCCACTACATTTGTCTAACTTTAGTTATAGACCATGATGCATTGCTGTAGATTAAATTACCCAACATATATATAAAGGAGTTAAAATTAGCACACCCTTAAACATCTACAGTAGTAAAAGACAACATAGACGTTAATGCAGCAGTAATATTAATCCAAAAACATCATATATAAAAGTAAAACACTGACAGTGCACAATCAATACTTTTAATTTGCATACTTTAGGTACATTTTTCTGATAAGACTTACATAGTTTTTCCTTAAGTAAAGTTTTGAATGCAGGACTTTTACCAGTGGAGTAATTTCACAGTAGGGTATTAGTACTTTTACATAATGAATGGATCTGAATACTTGTTCCACCACTGACTGTTAGTCAGTATCCTCTCCATATCTGAAATATAACCACCCTATGGTACATACTAACTTATCTCTCTTGTAATCTATAATCGTAATAATCCAAAAATAATGAATAAAATATTTTAGGCCATAATGCCATGAATATTTGGTTTATTTTCCTTCTTACCTGAACCTCTCTTTCTATATATTTCTACAATAGAGGTATTCATTATTTACCAGTTTGTATGTTCACAAAAAATCACAATAGCCGTAATTAATCATCAATATTATAATCAATCCAAATTAACTGTAAAATAAGATTTGCACATTTTAGTTTTTTGCATTGTGAAAGATCACGTGTCAGAAAGAGGGTCGGTCAGCATGTGAGAGTCATCATCACACATTCATGAAGACCTGCCCCCTCTGACCGCCTCCATCCACCAAATCCTCTGACTCCACCGGCCCCCCACCATCGTCTCCTCCAACAGAATATCAAACACATCTCATTCTCATCGCTCTTTTCATTCCTCCTCCTTCATTTTCTTTGGCTGTTCTGAACCCCGCTGCCCTCCCTGCTCCTCCCTCTCCTGTGGATCCAGCTCTGTCTAATGGAGCCAGTGGTGCGTGATGAGAGTGGCCTACATACCACGACCCCCCAACCCCACTCTACCCCACCCACACCCACAGCTAAGCGGGGTCCTTACACCGTTTAACCTTTGGTAACCTCCCACAAACACACACATACACACATGGACACATGTGCCTGTAGAGTCACAGCTACTGTATACTCCCCCCCACCCGTACACACACATTTCCCTGAAACTGACCTTAATTTACCGTCATTCACAAGCCGATCCCTGTGATGATGAAGATGACAACTTTTATTAGTTGCTATGTCATTATCACAACATGGATTACTTGTTTTCTTTTATTATTTTGATTGGATCAAGGTGCTAACAAAGCACAAATAAGGCAGGGAACACAAGCTTCCCTTGATCAGGTTACTCTTCCTTGTATTGTTCTTTCTGTTTATTTCCATGTGCTTTGAATCAAAAGCTTGTGTGTCTGTCTTAAATGACTGAATCCACAGCAACAGAATGATGCTGAACATATAACAACAGGTATTTGGATGATAAGTTGAAAGTAAATACACTAATGGCTCCACAGTTGAAAAAGTGATAAAACTATATTTTAGCAGTCATACCTAACAATAATAAAAAAACAACAGACAGTTGTTGTTGTATACCATACATGTGCACTACATCTCTGAAAACTAGAATGAGTTAGGGCCAAAAAAATGTTTCGTGAGGTCACAGTGACCTTTAACCTTTGACCACCAAAATGTATTCAGTTCATCACTGAGTCTACGTGGACGTTTGTAGCACATTTGAAGAAATTAGTGTGGTATTTGTACTTTTACTTATGTAATAGATCTGAATACTTCTTCCTGTTTGTCCTCTCCATACCTGAAATATGACCACCCTATGGTACATCTCTTTTGTAATCTCTCTTGAAATTGTCATAATAATTATATGAATTCTTGAGTTACGGCCAAAAACGTGCTTTGTGAGGTCACAGTGACCTTTTCATCAGTTCATCACTGAGTCCAAGTGGACGTTTGTGCCAAATCTGAAGAAATCCCTTCAAGGTGTTAATGAGATAACACGTTCACGAAAATGGTCGGACGGACATACGTAAGGACAACCTGATAAGATAACGTATCCGACCACGACGGCGCATAATAATATCCGTCTTGTATGGTACCCATATAAGCACTAAATTGTGCATGGAGTTTATTGTGTTTTGTTGACATTAGCTTTACCACTACTGATTGTTTGGGGTCAGACAGATGTATAAAAATAAAATAATAATTTCACAATCAATCAAATCTGTCCTTTAATTGTTCTTCTTTTCTTCTGACCTTATTAAAAAGCAATAATCACAATGGTAACCGTTCCTTTTCCAACTGAGCTTGCACATTTGATGAATGTGCCAAGAGGTCGAACTCCCTGTTATAAACAAACTGATAAAACTCCAATAACAGAAATCCAAATTTGGGATTTGGGAGGGTAACAGCTACTGTCAACACAAATCACAAATATATATAAAGCAGATGAATCCAGTGTATTTAACCAGGTTTTACAGCTGGAGTCTCTGAGACAGAAGATATGCAACATCTGAAACATTTCATCAGATTAAAAAATCATGTTTATAAGCAATGCTCATAGAATTGGAAAAGCCATGAAGTATCAAGATGATAAACAATGTATATATTTTTAACTACTAAAGAGGGCCAAAACATTAGTATTATATATTTTATACAATATTTCTTTTTACATATTGTCGTGTTTGCTGTTCTGTTAGCTATTCATTAAAAAAAATATGTAATTATTTGTGAAAATTAAATAGTATTCTGCACAAATATTATTCAAAAACTCATCAAAGGAAAATAACAGATTGCACAGCGAAAACTGAATCGTGACTGCTTTATCCTCATATGTCCTTGTCAAAATTAAATATTTGATACTCTGCATTTTTGTGTGATTACTCATGGACACGAGAATTAAGTATATTTAGATTTATGGTTGACAGTAAATCTGTGTATAATGAGTTGGCTTGAGTCCCAGAATCACATAGACTGCTGGTGTTTGGTTAGACATCAACTGAGTGTGTGTTTTGTTTGATTGTATTTCCTTTTTTTGTCTGCAGTTCGATGGAACCTGAATGATGAGCAAAAGCACTGGAGGCTGAACATTATGGAAAACGTGGCCACAAGCCTGGTTTTTATCATAGTGGTAGTCAACGTCTTCATCACGGCCTTTGGAGTTCACAGTCCGAACCGCAGCGACTGACCAAGAACACAGACACACACGCAGGTATTCTTTCTATTTCTGCTGCTCACATGGATCCTTTATGCTCACTTCTCTCTATACAAAGGTATTTATCTCCTGCTTTACTGTGCAGTTGTCTCCTATAGACATCTATGTAGTCAGCATGTTTTTGGGCCCTACCTGACCTACAAACACACTGACCTCTCCAGGCTCTCAGAGAAATTTCCAACTCACACAAAATCCGACTGTTCATTTACCAGAAAAGCATTGTCCTGTAGCAAACAAGAGAGAAACAGCAGTAGTGACAAAAGAGTCTGGTACATAAACAACACAACATTTGTTCCTAGTTGGACAAACAGGAAAGTGGAGACAACTGCAGTCACATGTGACCTCACTGTCTGTCTCTCCTGCTGCCCGGGAGTGACCCCGAGCACCGGCCAGACACAAATCCACAGTCACACACACACACACACACACACACACACACACACACACACACACACACACACACACACACACACACACATGCTGACAGCAGGACAGGCTTCAATTTTTAATAGCACTGATGACGTTCGAACAAGATGTCATGGTTCTTTTCCAGACAGCTCGGACCAGGAGGTTTGACGGACAGAGCCGGGTGTGCCTCATCTCACACAAAGCTCCGTCCCACCTCCACAGCGTTCACCTTACCAACACATCTGCCCCTGACCACAGGCGTCATGCTGAACATTCAATTATAACAATGTTTGGTTGTGCCATGACTCTCGGTGCTCTGAGCGAAGCCGGAGTGCGTCTGTGGTTCTCTGGACTGGCAGCAGCTGGTGAGTCAGAGTCAACACAGCACAGACCCCAGCAGAACCGCTTGTTAAAATGGAAGCCTTAATTAGACCCGTGTTCAAGCAATGTCAACGAAAACCCCAATTAGAGCCCAAGCAAATGCTCATTTAACACACTTCAGTGGTTTAACACAAGAACATAAAAGCAGTGTGAGCCTGTTTCACATAATCATCTGTGAAGAATATTCATGTTGCTATCTATAATTTCCTTCAACTTGATTGTGACAAAGCACCTTTCAGATGACAAGCCGACGTCACAATCTGATCCTTTTCCTCCTCCACAACTATCATCGGTAACCGTGGAAACAGCCAGACAAGGCGAGAGCCAGATTGATGACACACACAGCTCCACTCAGGGCAGATCTGTGGACTGATATAAATTATATATAAAATGTATGTGTTTGGCTCCTACACTGCTGGCTCCATCTCAGTCCTGAAGTTGAATATGACTGGCTTTATGGGGGTCCGACATCAGAGGAGGCTGATGATCATCAAGGTCGTGCGCAGCAGGACTATTAATAGCTCCCTCGTGGGAATGTGGATACCAGTATTCGAACTGAACAATCACCCTGGTGACACTTCCAACCCCCTTTAGCACCTCCCCATCCGTCCTCTCTCTCATCTGTTGCTCTCTCTTTGTAGAGAAGAAAGATGGGGAAAAGTGCTGCAAATCTCCTGAGATCAGACACCTGAGGTCTCTTCCCCCCAGAGCTGTACTGTACAAACCATCATTTTCCCACTGATTCATTACTTATACTGAATACTTGAAAGGGCTTCAAAATGATCCGCCCTGCACACAAGTCTTTCTTCAACAGTTAACAGCGCTTAATGTAGCGTTTAATTAAGTTGACTCCATTCATTCAATCAATTTGATTTTCATTATTAATTAATGAGGGCTGTCTGTTGCTCCAGTTTGTCATTGTTAGAGCACACCAGAACATTTTCCATCTTCCTTGTGTTTCTCACTTTGGTGCACTGAATGAGGGAGCAGCACCCTCTAGTGTATTTATGGATGCTGTTCAATCAAATGTTTAATCATCTCATCTCCATTTCATGTTCAAAGTGCCAGACACAAACCTATAGGACAGCTAATCACTGTGAATTTTGTATTTGATGCAGATTAATTGCTTACATTTCTGTGAATGGCTTTGTCACACGAGATTAATAACACGATACAACTCCAGGTGATGTCAAAATGTGCTTTAATGGAGCAAAAAACATTATTATAGTGCACTTTAGATTTTTCAAGAGTCTCTTTATCACAGTATTAGAAGGCACTGAAAGTGGGTGAGCGGGTGGAAATGTCTGTTGTGCGTATGAGAAACTGCACTGTAGTGTGTGTGTTTACGTGCACGGCACTGTTAAATTCAATTGAACCCTTACCAAAAAGAAGTGTATTCAAGTGTGCGGTGTAGTATACTTCTTTTAAACTTAAAATAAGAGAGCATACTTTCAGTTTAATGTACTTATCAGAGATCAGAAAAGTCTGAGTATTCTTGCCTTATGGGCTTATAGAGAGGTATACTTGGCTTGTAGTTGTGCTTACTTTATGATAGAGTAGCCTATTAAAGTGTGTGCTACAGTACTTGGTGCCTGCACTCTAACACAGGTGTTTTCATGTATGTTGCCTATTTAGTTCAGGACAGTGTGTGTGTACAAACTGTGCTTGATTGACATCTCCTGTTGGTTTAGTTGTACCTTTTAGAGCGGGAGAGCTTCATCCTTTATTATCCGTATTAGCACATAGAGTTTGGTGACACGATGTAATAGCTCCACCCAGCTTCATCCTGAGCAGTCTAATCAGCCAGAGTGACTGAACACAGATGTTCATATTACGCTTCATTTTAGCTGAAAATGTGATTGGAATTATTATTGTTCTGTACACGCAATAAATCCAGATAAGACTCATTAAAAAAAAAAAATCATGTACAGAGATGTCAGCTTTGGGAATTCAAGACAGGATGACTTGCGTTGATGTCAGCTTCAGATTAAAAAACAAGTCAATTAGTGCTTACAAATTCCTATAATTACAAGTGTGTACGAGTTTGGCACAGCAAAGTGGCACAGCGTGTTCTTCTCACAGGGCTACTTCTTAAGCATTTCAGCATCTTAACGGCCTAATTTTTTCTGCTTTCCAACCACAGCGTAGGAAATTAAAATATCTTTACTAAATCTTGCTGCAGAGCTGTGGAGAAACGGACCAGTGCCTCTCAGAGTCTCACCCTCTGTGGGCAGAAAGAGTGGCAATAAAGAGTTTTGAGAAAAATGGAGAGAGTGGTTTAGAAATGATAAAACACAAACATGTTTTAAATGTGAAATAAAAGAGTTAGAAGGGGCTTTGGGTGCTTTTGGACACTGGTAATTCTTGATATTCGAAAGTAAATTCAATGCACAAGGAAAGTCTGAACGCTTCTCCATCTTTCTGTATGACTCACCTCCGTAATAGTAGAGCATCGCGATACCGACTGCAAAACTGAAACAGCTCAGGAAGAACATTGGTCCTGCAGAAGGAAAGAGAAGAAATAAAGTTCTCATCAATATAAACATATGAATATCTGATCATTTCTTTGTATGACTCATGATCGGGAGTCACCACTGATGACCTATTTCCCTGCTGACACACCTTTGACCCAGCGGATGCGCCCCTGACTGTTCAGAGGAATGCAGGACAGGACAGAGGAAACCATTTTGGACACGTGAGCTTAACTGACCCACAAAGCCAGAGCCCTGGATGTAATGGGATGATGAATGGGCCCACATTCAGATGCTGGGGGTCAAAAGGTTCAGCAGACAACTATGTTTGTTGAAGAACAAAGCTTAGTCGGGCTTAAGGGGCTTATCTGAGGATCAGAGAGGGGTACAGAGGCACCCTGACAATCACGCACACAAACTGTAAGACCATCACATTAAAAAAGAAAACACCCTATAGTCATGCTGCCAAATTAAACTTCTACAACTGAAGAGTAAAGGGCCATTGACTTAGACTTATTATAACCTTACACTACTGCCCACAATTTCCCAAAGTTTGATTTTAGTCTTAAGAATGACTTCCTGCTTTCCAGGCAGCCACCGGTTTCTGTTCATGGATTAAAAAAGGAAATTTGCAAAGAGCAGACACCTTTCTTAAAGAGGTAATACATCACAAGGCCCATTGTCTGACTGTATTTGTATTCACTTATTACATTTGTAAAATTGTATCCTATTTTATTGTTAATCACTAATTGTATTGTATTTAAGGTGTATAATTTTATTCTATTTTATTTTTATTTTATTAATTACTTATTTCATTGTATTTGAATGTAAAATTGTATTCTATTTTATTTTGATTTTATTAATCACTAATTTTATTGTTTTACAACTATTACTTTTAATTATATTTATTACATTTTTATAATTAATCAAATTGTTAAATTGCTGAATTGTTTCATCTTTTCTGTTGTTCTCCTGGTACACATTTGTACTAATTTTATTTGTCTGTTTATTTTTATTAGTTTGCACTAACCTGTATGAAGGGTGCAAGAAAATCATTATTCATGTCATTATTAAAGCCTCTACCACCTCATATAAACATACAACTCACAATGCCCATTTTTTTTGTCTTCCTCTCAAAGTTATGTAATCACATTTTAATGTAGTTGTGAGTAGGGATATTCATGTTTGAGAGATGGCTGCTAACAGTTTTTCACTTATAAGCTCTGTTGTCATGGAACCAAATCAAATATACTGTAAAAATCAATCAAAGTCTATATAAAAACAATCATCGATTGTACATACTTTATGTTGCACCAACACTCAAATAGTATGTCTGTATATCAAAAACATAAAGCTCATATTATGCTCTACTGTACGGTGTTGATTAGACTTACCTCTGTCATTAAGCACAGATCTCTCCGGGTGGATCGCCACAGTCTTAGCCCATTTTGGATCGGCCACTTCTAGAACAGAGAGTGAAAATGGTTAATGGGTAAACCCTACACTTTGAATAACCAGCCTTTGTAATGTCACATCCACTACTTGAACTGCAGTCCAGGCAGCACATTGGCTTCCGTCTGTATCTTGGATAGGATAAGCCTACATAAGGCCAGACAGGGCTATTACACAGCAGGGGATCCACTGCTATGGGACACCGGTGAAGCTGCTAGTGACATCTGCCAAACCATCTCACTTCAAATATACTGGGTAAACTGTACAACACAACTTTGAAAACATAAAAGAGAAAGTAAGAGTGCACTTATGGATAGACGTACTAATACACCTCATAATGTGTCAGTGTACTGTAGTAAACTTTAATAACATTATGCACAGGAATTTTAGAAAATGATGAACGGACACGCTGGCACATGACTTTACCACTTCGATGTAGATTAACACACCTTTTGGCGTTTTGTCACTTCCATTTTATTTACCAGGACCTATTATTTATTGTTAAATGTAGGCTGTGATTCTACTGTACATTTCATTTCATCTTCCCACTAAATTACTGCAGCGGCAGGTCTGGTACGATCGGCTTATCTCCTGACTGATTCAATACTATCACGATACGAGGGTGCTGATTTGATATGTATTGTGACTCTACAAGTATTGCAATTCGATATTACGATTTATTGTGATTTTTGTTAACTTTTTTAACACTATACCATGGGACCAAAAAGTTGCATCACACACTTCTAGGGACTTTTACATTGGAATATCTCTAAATTGATAAAGTAGAAATGTTTGATTTTCAGCATGTACTGTATGTAGTCAGTCCTGAAGTCAAATATATCAGTCACTGTCAGGAATGATGGCGCAATGTGTCGTTATAAACACAAGCATTCAGAAATGCAGCTATTTCAAGGTACAAATATGGGACTTTTACTTGGGAATATCTCTAAATTGATAATGTAAAATGCTTGATTTTGTTTCTGTATGTAGTCAGAGATGTCCTGAAGTCAAATATATCAGTCATTGTTAGGAATTATTCCTTTATTTTTTTTCCGCAACCCAAAAATAAAAGAATAAAGAAATTTCCCTCACAAATTATTGGTATTTTCTTTTTAATTTATAAGGGACAAGTAGCCATGTTTTATTCTTCTGGTGAATATAATCCAATTAATCTTATTTCCATATATGTATTTTGTATATATCCTTTGTTAACACCTTTTTGTGAAAACAGGACATAATCACACATGTGCAAAACATTTCTGCATCTCAAAAATATATTGAGATGCGAGTGTGCGGGATCACATCCCTGAGAATAGAGGGTTCTCACCTACTTGAACTAAAACCTGCTCAGTGTTGGTACCTCTTTGTATGACTCTGGTCGGCAGGCTGGAGTAGACGTCCTCAGCGTGGATGTGAAGCCCTCTGTAGAATTCAAGACATGCCTCCTTGCCCTTCCCATGCAGGTGCTTCAACAGCTCAGCTAACCTCACCTTGGTGGGCACGCTCAGCTTCCTGAACTGCAGGGAGACACATGCTGAATCAAATCACTGCACACCTGGATACCTGCACACTGTGATTCTGCTCCAAGACCAAATTCAGTTTAGCAGATTTCAGGTGTAAGGACATGATGACTGTTGAAACAGGATGTTTTTTTTGTTGGAACGGTGTCAAATGTTATCTGTAGTGACCCTGTGGGCCTCCTTGTCACTGAGTATCTGGGGGTGGATCCTGTTCAGCTGCAGCACCAGTCTGTCAACCAGTTCAGTGTCCATCCTCTGATCTGAGCACAGGAACTGGGCGTCCCTCTGGAGCTGCTCGTGGTCATCGTCAGTGTCTAGTCAAGAACGACAGCAATGACAACATTAAAGACGAGCAGAGCGTATCAAATAAAATGCACTCTACGCTACATGCACACTTTAATTCCTTAAATGTATTTTCATAAAAGCATCAGTTAGACACAACGTTATGACCCTGTAAACTTAAAGCATGCTACAAAAGTCTAATTGACGGTGGGCAGATTTTATAAGTAGTGTATGGAATTTTCCAGTAAATATATTTAAATGCCGTTTTCTCAAAATGTTTTTTTCTCACTCTGAGCCAGAAATATCCACTTCAGTAGCACTTTCATACATCAAACTTTCCAGTTTCATTCCTATCTATATTCTGAAGGTTTTTTACAGAGTGGTTTGTTCATACAGTATATCATTCATAGCCTGATTTATAGACCAATTTATTTCTGGCGAAAAGCATGGCAAAGTTTATTTATGCCTGTGGGCGGTATTTTCTGATTTATGTAGTGCTAAAAAGAGATGACATATCCAAAATTCCCTCTATAAAAACCGTTGACTCTAATATAATTTATGTCAAAATGAAATTGAATCAAGAATTTTGAACCTGGCTTTATACAATGGTCAGATTAGTGTTCTGAAAATGTATGCAAATTAGCACATATTTAATAATATAACGCCTAATTTCGCATTTCACATTTAAACATAACATTTTCAGAAACTTTTTTTCATGGCGATATCTATTAGTTAAAAATGTTTACCCTATTCACCTGGGGCGTCTCCACTTGTTTGTCCTGTAACATTTATCATAATTTAATCTCTGTAAAACTGACAAGAACTGCACTTTACTGTACACCAACTGTCTGTCAGTACTACTCAGGTGTAATTCATACTGTGCAATATAATTTTCCACTTGTGCAATTTTGTTAAGTCTGTTTATTGTCAATACTGTATATACTCCTTTTTTTATACTTCCTTCTATTTAAATGGTTCATATTTTGTTACACTTTGTTTAGCTCCTTTTTTTTTTTTTACTGCGTTAGATGATGCTTCTTGTTTTTTGCACTATCCCCTTTGCTGCTGTACACTGCAAATTTCCCTACTGCTGGACTAATAAAGGAATATGTTATGTTATGTTATGTTATGTTATGTTATCTTAATCTATTGGCTAGTTTTATTTTTCTTTATGGCAACTTGTGTATAGGCAGAATATCCTGCTACAAACAAACAAACAAGATTAAATAAAACTGCCTCATCCTATAATGTCAGATTTAAGTCAGCTCTTTACGAGACATTATTCTTAAATATATCGAAATAAAAATATCTTAAATGGCTGCAAAGCTCTATTACATAACATCATGTAGATGCACCTGTCTAACTGCTCATGGTTTAATTATACTCTGGATATCTCAACAGAAAAGTAGGTAGTAGTAAGTAATTAATGTAGTCCTATCTGATCCCACATTGCTGTAGCAACAACTGAACTTATAGATTTGATGCAACAAGTGGCGCATCGACGCAGCACAGCAGGAGGTCAATGCGCATTGATTTCTGTAAATGATCAAAAAACGAGCCAAAGCATCATGTGATTCACAAACCTGTCATACTGACAAACAACGTGCTCTTTCCAGACCGACAGCCTCCCGGTGAAAACTTCCTGGTCCCCCCGGTGTGACGGTCTCTGTTGTCCCGTTACATCCGTACCACATGACCGCACCTCAGAGCCACATGGTGATTATCAGTGGTGCACACTGAGCTGATTAACAGCAGCTAGAGAAGCTTTCTCTTGCACTGAACACTGAACCACAGAGGTGTCATCATTAGCACTTTATTTTATTCCCCTTCTTCCATTTATACTGTCAATTAGCTCTGGCAATAATAA
>CAKALG010027083.1:2825-23721 GCA_916700815.1 Helicolenus hilgendorfi | reverse complement strand
CGGCCACAGGACTCGAGGCCGCTGGAGTTCCTCTGCAGGATGCAAATGTCTTGGTGCTCTGGATCGCAGCAAGTGGTCACAGAGGGGAGGAGAAGAGGGGGGGGGGAAGAGTTAATGACAAGCCAGTGGATGCAGATGTACAACTCCTTTAATTTCCTGAAGCTTCTCTGGCCCTTCACTGACACTCTGTACTTTGTCTGGGGGCTAAATTTAAGAGGAAAGAAGGAGTTTTTACAAATTAAATGCCCTGGAGGTAGCTCAAATCTGCTTAACTTTCAGCAAGTACATCAAGAAATTTCCTCCTGATTTATGAAAGTTCAGTTGGAGTGCACCAGCGAGGCTTTCTAAATGCACCATTTGCTGCACAGTACAGACAGCCAAAGACTTGTTTGACTCCTGCTGAGTGCTACGGAGCCCTAACTGAGAAGATGCTGCCGCGTTCTAGACGAGCCCTTAAGCGAAGCCTCATAAATTGCATTGACATATTTGTACATTCATGAGTCCCCTGCTCTGGACTGAGTCACACTAGCTGTCACAGCGGTGCCAGCGGAGACAGAGAGGCAGAGTGGCCTCGTGTTCAGGTCTTTGTCTTACTGTGCAGAACGGAGTCTTTATTGTAGGGCTGGGATAAGAAGTGAGGTAAGGTCAGCATCATGGCGCTGACAGCCATCAGCAGTCCGCCGATTCCGATGACTCTGGGACGGTGGACCCGGTTTCCAAAGTAGCTCACGAACACTATCAGCACACTGTTGCTGACCTAAGAGACAGACACATGCTTCAAGCAGGAGCCAGAGGGAGACTTTTTTTCACCTTTCAAATCAATCCTGTCACACTTCTCAGGTCTCACAGCTTTCCAACATTACTAATGGACTGTCAAAGCCAAATATGGATGTGGCCTGGGGTGCACTGTGATCCAAATTTAGTGGGATCTGCACACATCCCAGGCCCTGTTCAGAATGAATGTTTAAGAAATGTAAAAGCAGAAAGAATTTCAAAAATGTAAAGCTGCATAAACATATCAGAGAAGACAACTGAGTAGAAGCGCTGCTGGCTCTTTGTGGTAATCACATACAGGTGCTCTTTGGATCCTTCAGGTGTATTGTGCTTATTCAATCTTGTGAAGGGCTCAATGCATGGGTGGAACATGATCTCAAAAAAGTGCAAAATGCAAGTCTCCTTCAAAAATAATCCAAGGCACACTGCAGAGTTTGAACAAAATTAAAATATCTTTATTTTACTTGGCAATAAATAAGTCTTCAGCAGGGTCATTAAAGATGACCCTGCTGAACACCTATGTTGATTATTTGACCGGAATTGAACCCAGGACTTTGCAGCAATTTGGCATGCGCTGTAACCACTCGGCTACCAAGGTGCTCCACTTGATCCATTGTTAATATAAAAATCATAGCAGCTTTTAAATAACCACTCTAAAAGATGATGCAAAACAGAAACCTTTAGGCTTTGTTTGATCTGTATTTTCATAAAATATCACACCATCAAAGCAGCCAAACCCTGAGAGGATCCGTGTTGCAAAAGACTTTAAAAAGCCTTAAAGCTGCAAAAGTAAACATAGTGATTTAATTGGTGAATAGTGACCCTTGGTCATGCATACTTGAAGCCTGAAAACAACTGAAAAACATTTATCTGCGTGGTACATTTAAATCCCACTTCAGCATAAAAAAAATGCAGCATCCTTCACCACGAGCACGTACGGTACATTTTATCATTTCCTTGACCCCAAGTATCCGTGGTTAAACTGTTCCAAAATACTTCTGTCTGGCTTGACTTCAGGAAGTGTGATTGTGATACGTTGCTTGTTCTCCGATTCCTCCTTTGTCATCGGTATCCTTGAAATAAAGCGATCATGATCTGAGGGCGTGTGGGGGTATGTTATTGTTGGCTCCTACCTCGTGGAGAGAGGAAATGGTTCCAGAGGAGTAGCTGCTGAGGCCGTAGCGTTTCTCGATTGTGCTGATGGTGCTCTTGAAGCAGGCGCTGTACAGCAGCTGGGAGAGCTGCAGGAGGCCGTGGCACAGGACAAACAGCTAGGACAGACAGACAGCACAGAAGGATTGAGTCTCTGAAATAGGTTATACAGTAGTGTCAAGTGTCTTTTGTGCCATTATCAGCTGCAAGAGACACTTGACTGCACTCACATGGAGGCAGATCAGACTCAAAGCCTAAAACGTATTTCTCCCGAGAGGAATTCACCCATTTGATAGATAGGAAACAACGTTTTAAGGGATAAAATATACATATTCAAGACCGTAAACACAGACGGATTGAATGAGGTGTAAAATGAGGCGATATATGGAGAGGTAATATAAAAAATGCAAGTTGAATGTGAGTAGAATTATTGCATTCAAAATTTGTACTTAAAGGGGCAGTGTGCAATCCGTAAAAAAATTCCTGAATCCGGATCATGATCTGAATTGCCACCAAAATCTAATGGATTGTTCATTGTGCTACACTCCACCCCTCCAAAAGATTTCATTCAAATCCATCGCGAACTTTAGGAGTAATCCTGCTAACAGACAGACAGACAGACAGACAGACAGACAAACAAACAAATAAACCAACGCCAGTGAAAACATTACCTTCTTCAAGACCCTTGGCCTTGGCGGAGGTAATGACTCTGGCCACGGCTGTCGTCGGCACAAAGGCATAAAAATGTACTTAAATACAAAAAGTAAAAGTATTCATTTTGCAGAATGGCCTTTTTGAAATTGTTCATAAGTATATATATTATTGGATCATTATTAATGATTTATTAACGGGTAGGCAGCTTTTTAATGTTGTAGCTAGTTGATATGGAGGTAAATTTAACAACTGCCTGCTAGGTAAACTCTACCAATGCATCATATCTATAATCGCATCATATGTTTTTTATATATAATCTTAAACTGCAAAGTAACAACAACTGTGAGATGGCCTAAGTGGAGTGGAATAAAAAAAAGTCTGTGATGGGACAGAGATAACGTTTATTAAGTCACGAGTAAGTCTCAAGTCTTTGCTATGAAGTCTTGAGTCAAAACCCAAAGTCAAGTCCAAGTCTAGAAGTTTGTGTTTGGACTCTTAAACCAGCTATTATGCAGCCTTCACCAAATTGAATGTCGTTTTAAATGTTAAACAGAGTTAGTACAGTTAATTAAAAACAATTTGCTAGTTTCAAATAAACTGCATAGGATTTAAAGGTAGGGTCGGTAGATCGACAAACTAGCAAGAGTACACTATTTTTTTTAAACGATCCAACTGAGAAACCCAACCCAGTTTTGCCAACTCTTTTCCAATGAAAGCAGCTAGCAGCACTAGCTCCAAAAGTCCCTAAATCTAGAGAGAAAGTCGGTAAGTAAGCAACACTGACAGTCCGTCCCTTCAGGTCTCGCTCCAAAGCCACTCCCCCAAAATTATCATTATGAACATAAACAAGGAACATGGCTATTGTTAGTACTCACAGCCGTCAAGCTAGCAGATTTATTGATTGCTGTCAGGATGTAATGAGAAAAAACGTATTTGAACAACACCACCAACCTTACCTTTAAGGGAAGAGTTCGACATTTTAGAAAATATGCTTGTTTGCTTTCTTGCCGAGAATACCGTTCTCGTGTGTGCACTAAATATGAAACATGGCGGAGCAACATGACGGACTCCGTGGAGAGAGGACCCACTCCCTATGTAGATATGAACGGCTCATTCTAAGGACACAAAAACACAACGATTCTTATTATGAGGTGATTATACACCAAACAATACATACTTATTAATATTCTATTCTATTTCTGCCAATAGATTGCCCTAATTGTTACACACTGGTCCTTTAATCCATACAGAAACTGAAGTGTAAAAACAACACCCGGCACATGGAGGGATATGCGCCGGACAACTTTCTTGGCCAGTGGACCCTCCAGGAAGTCACACAAATCGAGTACTTGTAAAGTTCTTTGTTACTTTCCATCTCTGGTTTCAGAAGCCGTTTTGATGAAAGTTTTCGCAATATGACAAACAGTGGTGTTTTATGGCAAAGCAGTAATTCATCTGGTTTTCCTAGAAACCAAACAGCACAGCTCCAAAACAGTTTATGTGTGTTTTATGTGATGAGGTTTTGGACTCCTTTTCAGCCAGTGATTTAGCCTGAAATCATACTGTTTGTATCTCCAAATGATTGCATCAGGAGGCGTTCACAGACACTTGTACGACTTCGCTCGGGGGGTCATGAATGCACAAACGACACTGAAGATAAGTGTTGAGATTAGGAGTGAATTTGCTATGAAAACAGGGATGAATCCAAAGCTTTCAGTTTGCTTATCGGCTGCCAGGTCGGCTGAGGGAGAATAAACGATGTGTTTGACTCAGAACAGTTAATGCTCCTATTAAAGCTTGGCTTTACGGTTTGTTAGCACACACAATAGATGCTTTTTACACTGTTGCTAATATTTCATCCTCATTTCGTATCAAATGGATCCATTTGCTCAGGCAGGCAAAGAGCCTCTTGTTTGTGATTTAGAGTCAAACAAAAAGTTAGTGGTTCGCAACGCGTCTTTAGCCCCGGCTTCAGGTCAACTTCAAATCCACTTTTAAGCCTTTAATGAAGTCGGATTTATGTTATTGCAGGTAAGGCGTGATACAAACTTGATGTTTCAGACACAAGGCTGTGGCTTTCTGACTATTTGGCTTTAACACTGTAAACACATTATCATTTTGATAACACATAATCCATCGAAGTGCAAAATTTCACCGTTAGCGTGAGAAACTACAAAAACAGTTTTCTTGCTCCCCAGTCAATAACAATAGAATACAGCAGGTCCAGCGATGTTGCATAGTGTTGAAACTTGGATAAGATATTCATAGAGTATTATAAAACGTGGAAAAGAAATGCAATTGCAAATTTCCCCACTGTGGAACTAATAAAGGAATAGCTTATCTTATCTTAAAAGAGGGGCAGCAGCAATGCAACTGGTGCTGAACGCTATAGTGTGTCAACGCTGTGCCAAACTGTGAAGACGCAGGATTTACTATTCATCCACACTGTTGATACAAGTGATTTAAGCCTATTTGATGTTTGCAAACAGGCGAGGGTGCAGAGTTGAATCCTCAATGGATTATATACATACTTTTCCTTTTTGAAACACTCTCAGCTCCGTCTGTCGGGACGTTATTGTCCAAGCCTTTAGCCCTGCTGCGAGGGGAAGAATTGAGGGAAGTTCACACTTGAATTTCAAACACTTTTATTTCAGGGACGCGTGTTGGATATAAATCTTTTTTTTTCTGCTAGAAAAAATACCTGACCTACTTGGTCAAAAAATTTAATAAAAGGGAAAAGCTAATGGTATGAAGTCTCCCAGGATACTTGAAAGAAACTAAAGCCACAGAATCGCCTCCCTTCATTGTGAAACAAACATAAAAAGGTTTTGCTGCACAATAGCATCAGGATCAAAAGAGCTTTTTCTCAGATTTAAAGCAATAGTTTAATATTTTGGGATATATGCCTATTCCCTTTCTTACTGAGAATTGGATAACAAGATTGAAGCACTTTCATGCCTTTCCACTAAATATAATGCTACAGCAAGTTAGCCCATTAGCAGGTTAAGGAATGACATGATAATGTGTACAGTAAGACATTTAGTGTGCAATAAGAACACTGTTCTTGCTTTTGGCATGTCATTTTGGTGATTCATAGACGCATCCACGTAACTCTGCTACGCTCAGAGCCAGTGACGTAGAATAAAATGTGGGAAAGACTGCTTATGGTGCGCAGGAAGAAAGGTGGATGGGTGCAACAAACACAGGACTTTCAACTACGATACTAGCGTACGAGACCGGTGTTTTGTTTTGTTTCCGTACTTATGTGACGTTGTTTCCATATGTATTTTACTTAGTTTATGTACTTATTTTAAGCCAAACCATGACGTTTTTTCCTAAACCCAACTATGTGGTTTTGTTGGCTAAACCTAACTGCAGATGTTACCATAGTTTAGTTGGGCGATAGTTTGGTTGTTAAATGACATGTGAAAAGCGACATATAAAGACACGCAAAATGCCTAAAATACGTCCTCATGACACGCGGAATGTCCTTGTAATGTCATGCTATTTATACGCCTTCCCGTGAGACCGGGTTGCAGCAAGTAGACGGTTAGCTTAGCCTAAAGACTGGAAACAAAATAACTACGTTTGTTACGTAACTGGCGTTAAAGTACAGGACACGAACAGCGGTCTCCTGGGAGAAAGTCCTATGTTTGTGTGACCTGTCCGTTGTCCCCTCCCTCCCACCATATGCAGACTTTTCTTGCTCTTTATACTATGTAAGTTGCTCTGACCGTCTAATGATGTGTGTTGGTTGAAAGTTAGTTGAAAGCCTGGTGCGTCTCACACCTCTTCCTAAGATACAGTGATCAAGCAAACTGTTTAGCATGAAAAATGACTACTTCTTGGCTGGGACAACAATAAAAATGCTTTAGAAGTGCTGGTAGATTAATTTGGTTACATTCAAATATAGCTAGTCTAGCTGTTTCCCTTCTGTTTTCAGTCTTTGTGCTAAGCTAAGCTAACCAGCTGCTGGTGGTCGCCAGTGGGCAACTCCGGGATGTGGAAAGTGAAGCCTTAACCCTGCATTCTTTCCAACAGCCAGCAGGGGGCGACTCCTCTGGTCGCAAAAAGAAGTCTGATTGTATAGAAGTCTATGAGAAAATGAGCCTACTTCTCATTTGATTTATTACCTCAGTAAACATGGTAAACATGAGTTTATGGTCTCAATCTCTAGTTTCAAGTCTTCTTCAATACAGCATGATGTTCATTTAGTAAATTATGGTCCCATTTAGAGTCAAATAGACCATAAAGCAGGGTAGGCTTCAGGGCGTGGATACCTTGTGATTGACAGGTTTCTACCACGGTGTTGTCCTGTCTGGGAGTTGTCCGTGTTTTCGTCTTACAACTTTAACCCTTTCACAGTGTGTTTCCGGTTCATGAAAGTTAAATCGTAACCTTTTTGGTCGCCTAAAAATGTCTTATTCAGCGTCCGGTTGTACTTAGCTCCAACCTCTCGTATCACTTCTGGTTGCAAAAAAATCAAGATGGCGATGGCGAAAAACCAAAATGCCAAACTCAAGGTTTCAAAACAGTAGTCCACAAACCAATGGGTGACATAATGATGGCTACATCCACTTCTTATCTTCAGTCTACGGCCTTGGCCTTGTACTGAACGGACATATGAGAATGGTATCAACCGTCTTATCCAACTCTCAGCAAGAAAACAATGAGTATTCCCCAAAATGCTCAGCTATCGCTTGAACTCTACGACACAGCCGATACAACAAACGTGAGAAACACGGTGAGGTGCACTGATGTGTGGAGGGTGTTTTTGAGTTTTGGAATATTTGCTGTCCCTCTGTTCAGGATGTAAACATCATGAGCAGAAACTTGGTTCTGACGTTGGCACAATTAAAGAGAGTTTGAATGTCGTAACCGGGATGCAGCCTAGGTGCAGCCCATAGCAGATAAGAACAAAGCTGTGAAGAAAACAAACAGAATGTCCTGATGAAACTGAGCAAATATAGCAAAGCGCTGTACAGCATGTACTAGTGAAAGATGGATGAATATGATTTGCTCCCTGTGAAACCATTGTTAACCGGCTGGCTCCGCTGAGTGATTTGCAATCATGTGAAAAGCAACTTGGACAATTTTATACTTTTTGTTGCAGTTGACGGGAGGCCAGCAGGAACGAAGAGTGCTGGCTTCACAGTTTGACACAATTTAAAAAGGTACTTCTCTGCTTCCACTTATTACCGCCGTAGGAAAGACTCGCAGAAACACACATTACCTGCTGCTCCGTCTGCTTTTGAACTACTCAACTACTCCCATTATGTAAATATACCGTTATATAGCTTTGAACTACGTTCATACTGTGCAGAATGGGTGAAAGTTCACTATGAACTCTCAAATTGAACGATGTTTCTGTAGAATCTGTTTCACCCTCTCTATATTTGCACAACAGAGGGGGGGCTTTGAGGTGAAGATGATACACAGAGAAGGTTTGCCGTAACTGGACCCAGCACGGTCTGAGTGAGAATGCTTAAGGTAAACACTCAAGACTTTTCAAAGAAACCCTCACATCCTGGAAATGTACTTGTTGCTTAAGTGGTGTCCTCCAAACCTCCAGAATATAAGCGTATTAGTCATAATTCACTCACACAACAAAACAGCAGTGATGAAGACATGTCATTTCTCGCTTATGCAGCAACCAACATGAAGTTTTGCCTCATTATTACTCACAGCCCTGGAACAAACTGTTTCTCTCCCATTATTTGCACATAGTGAAGTACAAGTGCTCCTTTTGGGACTAAGTTTTCTCCCACATGTCATTGTTCAGGGAGACTTTTAATACTGGAGCCACAAGTGTAGAAAATAAACCAAACTTTGAACTGGATAAAGCAGCCAGACACATAAAAAATCTTTTGTCAGAGGGTCTGAGTCACCGACGTATTTAATGAACGAAACATAAACCGTCAACATTTATCTACATAAAAAAAAGACATTTCTAGAGGTGCATATCTATAATTATATGTTATTATATGATTTTTTTATTTATTTTATCTAATTTAAAGTAATAGTTGCTGTGTACATTTATATAGAGATTTGTAAATAGTGTTTTTTTCAAGTCATTTTTTGTGAGTGATGCACATTATTTGTATTTACATACAAATAATGTGCATCATGTGTTTGGCATTTTTCAAATGAAAAATGCCAAACATTCTCTGGGTCTAGGCTCTCAAATGTGAGACTTTGCTGTCGTTCTTACATTACTGTACATTTAATATTTTAGTGGTTTTGGACAAAAACATTTGATCATTTCACATGGGGCCTTAAAACATTGATTTTTTTAATGTTTCATAAACCAAATAAAGAAAATAATCAGCAGATTAGTTAAAATAATCTTCAAAAAAAAAGTTCTTGGGTGCTTTTTTTTTTCCATAAATTATTTTTTTTAATTTGGCATTAAGATTTACTTAATTAATTAATGAATTCACTTACAACATTAATAGAGTAGTAAAATAATAGAACAAGTGTATTGTTCTGAACGATTTGAGGGAACAGCAATATAGTAAAGTTAAAACATTGTCTCTTCATCATTAAATAACTATCAAACATTCAAAAACTTTCACTTCTTCTAACTATGTCAAGTGTTTTGCACTATTGAAGACTAAAATAAACACAATCTTTTGGAGGTATTTGGCACAACAGCTCGACATTGTGACAGAGAACTCGTTTATCTATAAGGTGAAGCTCTGTTTACTCTGAGGCAACACCACACAGGAGACTCTCTGCTCAAAAAACAAGCATAAAATCACTATAGTCCTGTTGTTACTTCAGTATTATTATCTGTGTAATGTTATGCAATCCTCTATAAATAAATGGAGCTCAGGTAGGTTACATAAACAATGGTAGTCCTGCAGGTTAAAACAAGACATGTCATAGTAATAGTAATGGTGTGTGATGCCTACCTTGATGCTGCAGCCCACCGTCCTGGCTCTCTTCATGTCTTTAGAGGAAAGTATGTCCATTAGTTCAACTCGTTGTCCTCACGCTGTCCTCTGAGCTCGCGGAGGATTGTCTTCTTGTTGTCCCTCCGGTGAGCGGGACTGCTTCTTTATGACCGTCGGTGATGTAATGGGACTCAGCCCACGAGCTCCACGCGCAAATGTTTTGAAAGTAGTGAATTGGGAACAGACAGTCCTCGCGCTGATTGGCTGAGTCACCGACTCAAGCCCGGCTGGGTAACACTCACCTGTGAGCGCGTGACCTAATAACGCCTCAATCATGACGCGATTAACCATGACTACACACTGCAGGCATTCACACTCCTTTTAAATGAAGCGTTACCATCTTTTCAGTGAAGCTCTGCTTTGTTCTCCAGCAGCTAAACGAGCTCAATGCTTCATTAATATGATGGTATGCGGCTCTCTGGCCTGCAGCTAATGAGAGGTGGTGGTGGTGTTGGTATAATGAGAGGTGGTGGTGGTGGGCCCACTGAGAGAGATGGACCACTGCTAGCTAATGGAGGAACTCTTCACAGCGCCAGTGAAGCTGTTAGAGGCTATTAGTTCACTAGAAGACATGTTAAACAAGGTGTTTACTTATTCCAGATGAGCAGGGTGTTATTTATGAGCAGGGTCTTTGAACATGAATTAGCTAAAAGACAAAACTTTTAGAAGAGAGTACTGCAGGGATGATGAGTCCTTAATAAACCAAGGCCTATTATTGAAGGAGGATGCACAGATTTTTACTTGCATGTGTTGTACACCAAAGATATGACGTGTTGATGACAGGTGTCTTGTGAAGTGACGGGGCTCCGCAGCGAGAAACGTTATCGTCTCCGACCAGGTGCCAGTGTCTCCCCTGTTCAGCAGGAAAAGCCAACACTAGGATCAGCATTGATTCATGGAGAGACCTTCGTCTGGTCAGCTAACATTACTGCCAAGCAGGTGAAATATAGAGTGACATTGTGGTTTTAGCTGACGTGTGTCGCCTCGCTGTTTTGACGGATGTTCGTTCACATTCAGGTAGCGCCTGCACACGGGTGAGCGCGAGCAACCGGACGCTGACTTTCGTTGACTTAACGGCCACAGGTGTCACTGTTGCAACCAATTTCTGATTCTTACAAACAGTCCCTTTAAAAACATTAAACATCACTACATGCACAAACATGAAAGCCATTAGGCTGAAGACGTAATGTGAGTTCCATTGGCGGTTCTAGACCATTTCAAATGGGGCCACCACATGCTGTTTTAGGGATACCAAAAATATGAAGTACAACTACAGTATGACAAACCTCAGGAGGTAGAGATGTCATCCACTAATCCATCCCGGGCTCCTGCAGGCTACATGTCAAAGTGTCCAGTGTGGGCAAAATACTGAACCCCAAATGTGTGCGAGTGTTTATCGCTCCTGATGAATGTGTACACAACAGATTACACAATATCAGCCCGATTATAACCCGACACAGCCCTCGTTAGGTGATGGTTCAGTACAGGAACGACAATGGATCTCACACACAACAATTGATAGTTTTATCCCGTGTAGTGTGTCATAGTACATGACAACCTAGGCTTTATAGGCTATATATTGTATAACAAAGGACAAAGGAGGACAGATAATAATGCACACAGTGCACTTTCATAGACTGAGCTTTTTAATTCTGCACACCACCAACAGCTCTACTCTGCACCTTTATAGACCGGTTTTACTGTATTCTACCAATAATGTACAGCTTATTCTGCACTTTCGTCTATTTAAAAAAAAGAAAACTCTACCTCAGTTCTCATCTCGCATTATATTATATTTGACATTTCTTAATCCCCTGGTCTCTACTGTATATCTCCTATATTTATCCAGCACTATATCACCTTTTTGCACTATATTCACATTTTTAATAGTCCCATATCTCAGCTGTTACCCTGCATTATATTCAGTTTTAACACTTTTCTTCATCTCCTGGTACATTTTTTGTACTTTGTACTACTAACTTTTTTTACTGCCTTTTTACAAACATGTTTTGCACTATGGAACTGTGATGCTGGAAACTTGAATTCCCCTCGGGGGTCAATAAAGTTACTATCCATCCATCTATTTATCTACCACTATTAGCATTAAGCTTCCTTTCCGATGACTCACGACGACCAGTGATTGGTCGGCAGCCGACGTGTAGTCTGCCATGTCTCTTGGCCAAGTCACAACAAGAATTTATGATTCTCAATCACCTTATCTGACACAGTGACCACCGTAACCGACAAAGACGTCATATATGAAATGACCAGAGATTGTGTTGCTTGTTCAGGATTGAACCAGTATTTCCTCTAAGTTCCTTAAACAAGACTCCTACGTCTGTTTCTACTAAATGTTCGACACACCCTCTCAAAGGCTTGAGCATTGGCCTGTCTGTAGCCTTCGGTATGTCTGAACAATATCTATAAATGCTTATTGTACTCGACGCAGGCGTTCAATAGCCGTGAGTCACAGTCATAAATTACCAGGACAGAAAACTCAACTACATAATAATCATACTTGTAATAATGACTGCTATTATGAGACATTATAACAGCTTTTATAATGCACTGTACATCATGTTTTGTAAGTTTATATAATACAAAATTTGAGGGTGTTGGTTCCACAGAAAGTGTTGCCGATGGATTAATACCCCCTCAATAGAATTCATGACCAGCTCACTGGTCGAATGCACGGGTTTCTAAGCAACACAGATATGAGAGTTGATCTTTGGTAGGACACGTACACCAGTGCGAAAATGTCGAGGAAATTGAACCACAATAACAACGGCAGATCCAAAAGGTGAATCATATGAGGCTGAATCCAGGCTGGAAGCTCTGAAAGAGGAAATCCATCTTGTACATGTGGCTACGAGTAGCGTAAGTAGAAAGATTTACAGAGTTACAGAGTGGATACGGTTATTGAATAAAACCCAGAAACCCCCTCAAACCTGGTGACGTTCTGGGTTTTACTCTGTAAACTTGTCTGATTAACTCAGTAAACCTCACAGTATTGTAACACGACAGTCTGGTAACGAAACACTTCCATTTACTCAACATGTCCTGCGGCTGCATTGCATTATTGTCTATTATGACTAGCTGCTGGTGATGAAATCGAAGTGCTTTGCAGAACTGACACACAGGCTCTTTGACTGTGACGAACTGGAACCCAACGGCGGCTGGTAAATTGAAAGGATGTCGCCTTCAACCGCCGCTGTGCGGAAATATCTCAACGTGACTTCACATCACTGACGTATAGCTGGTTATTCGAAGAGTTAAGAGAATTAAGCAGAACATTGCACCACCAGAAACAACAAAATCATAAAATTGAAGCATGACATGGAAGTAAGATTGAGAATTTGTCAGCGAAACATCATAAAACATTATTTAGTTGAGTAATATCTAAGTGAACAAATATATCAGGTTGACATTTAAGCCCACACAGAGTACAAAAATATTGCCCTTGATCATCGCTGGTGTTAAAGGGTAACTTCCATATTTTTCAACATGTACCCTCTTGTCCCATGTGCTTGTGTCTAAGTGACTAATGGGGACCACACATTTTGAAATTGGTCCAGTATTGAGGGAGAACGCTGTGAGTCAATGTAACGAACTAAAAGTGAGTCAATGTAACGAACTAAAAGTGAGTCAATGTAACGAACTAAAAGTGAGTCAATGTAACGAACTAAAAGTGCTTGTTTTTACCACTGACTGGCTCAGATTGCTCAAGGAGAAGTCTCGTTGTGAAATCTGAATATCCGTAAAGCCTGGCTCAAATAAATACGGGTGGTCGTCGAATTCAGAGGCCTCGTCCACATTGTTGTAATCATCTAAATATTCGGCCATGACATTGAAAATCTTTTAGACAACACTAAACTACGCTTTCTGTACTCCAACACAACAAACTCTGCCTGGCTACCACTCGTGTTTCCACCATGGATGTATTCCACTACTCTACCGGCAACACGTCACTTCGCCAGATTTCAGAACAAGACTTCTCCTCGAGCCAGACTTGCCTAATAACAATCAGAGTCTGTCATGATGTAAATGACGGTGCCAGCTTGCCCCGATAAGTTCATACTGCACCCCGAGAGCAACTGCCATCTACAGCGTTCTCCCTCAATACTAGACCAGTTTCTGACATTATTGTCACCATTAGTCACTTAGACACAAAAACGTGGGAAAATGGGGTCCAGGTTGAAAAATACCAAAGTTACACTTTGGTTTACACAAAACAAATTGCCATTTTTGGTCAATAGTGTCTTTAAGGTGGATTTTCCCTTCAACTTTTTGCAGCAGATGCAAATGCCCACCACAAATATAACGGATTACTATCTCAGGTCGAGGACTTGTAAAGCAGGGGATTTCAAGATTCTGCACAAATTAGATATTACGGAACTTTCCATTACAACATCATGAAGAAGTGCAGAGTTCATCAGACATCAACCGAACGCTAAAGAAGCAAAACGAAAGTGACTTGAATACAAACTAAGGAAATGAAGAATCCACAACAACGTTCTTACATTACATTCCCATGGATGATTATTTGGTAACACCGCTACTTGAGTATTAAAGGGGAACTAAGGCCATTTTCAAAACTCATACATATTATTCCTAGAGTCTAAGAATCATATTAGTAATCATGAACAACTGTCTCCCAAATCCAAAAACGAAATCTCAAACTTGTGATGTCATCGGGTATAAAGTGTGGAGCTGCTCCATTGACAATGAATTGGGAGAGATGACACAGAGCACCCGGGGGGATGTTCTGAGTATATTGGTACATTTTCTGTTTCACAACTGACAACACTACGATAGAATAAAGCTCATTTGGGTATAAGAAGGAAAACAAACATTCTATGGGTCCATGAACTCAGTTTCGCATTCATTGTCTATGTAGCAGCTCCACACTTTATACCCGATGACATCACAAGTTTGAGACTTACTTCTCTGGTTTCTGGCTTTGAGAGAGAGCAGCTCACGTTCCCAAACATTGATTGAACTTTCCTCGGCCATGGAAATAACATCTTGGAATTCTTAATTTAGGTGGTGTTCCCCTTTAATAGTTGAAGCTTTACTCACTTGACTCTTTTTTTCCTATCTTGAACAGTAAAAGCATCACTGTGGTTTAAAGGTTTGCAGGCTAAACAGAAAAACATTCTTGTACCAAAACACTGTGCTTCCACTGCGGCTTTCGTGGTTCAAAACAAACAATGTGGTATCGGGGTTTCTCCCCAAAACACCGACAAGTGCTATTGTTTTGCAGTTTGTTCAGCAAGTGAGCGATACGGATACGCCGCATGCTTTTGATGTGAAAAAAATAAATAAATAGACGTTCTATATTTAAAAGATCCCATTTAATTTGTGGATATGAAATCGGGAAGCAGTTTAAAACCTTAATTCAACATGCAGTGACCATAAAAGACACATCATAAAGATGTTAAAGGTGTGAGAATCAGATTAGACCCAGCTGGTAGGCAGTCTCTGTGTGTTCACGGTGATTATTAGTGTTCTAGTTACTCACAAAAATCGGTCCATAAAATCCTGTGAAGGGCTGTGTTCTGACGCAGAACAATCAAGCTTATAAAATAGAGACATAATGATGATGATTCTGTTTGGATGTTGTGATAGTGGAACATAAAATGTACAAAAGAGGAACAAGGTGGTGGCATTCAAATAACAACAGTGTCCAAAATTCACTCGGGATGTTGTTTAAAAAAATCAAGGTCATATGTGAAGCTTTGCGGTGCTGATGTTGTACAAGCTGCGGCGTCCATACGGCTGATCCACGAAGGAAGAAAACTCATCTGTGGCACAATTTTTAGCGTCATCCAAAAGGAAACAGTGTACCTTTCGTAAAGAAATCATCTCAAGAAACTCCAATCGGGTTTCCAAAAGGCCTCTCGTACCATAGCAGAGTCTTGTTCCATACACAAATGAAGCCCTTGAGTCTACTTTGGTACCTAAATCATCGTGCTTACTCTCGTCCACGACACATTTACAATTTACACTGTTTCACTAAGTTACAAAACTGTAGAAAATACTGTCTTTAAAACCAGCTGGTGTAAATTGCTCTTTAAACAAATTTGTCCGATGGCATATATAAATGTCCGGGAATGCAATGGAAGGCCATCTCTAGACGATTTCAAAGCATACGAAACAATATTCGACAAAGAATCCTTTTACGTTGCTATGCTGTAAAAAGGTAATTCAACTATATAAAAACTCCAAAAGAACTGTACAAAATAAAAGCATCAGGCTTAAGTCATCTGGTACGGCACATTTTCATACATGTATTCCTTGTGAGTAGTGTCCGCCAGCCTTTACTGTTGCTGTTCTTGGTAAAAAATAAAATAAAAAAGAAGAAGCTTGTTTTCACACGTAAGCGCCCAATGCTGCGTGGAACTCTGTGAGACACTGAACAAGCTGCTGAAACTTGGGCCTCTCCTCCGGGTCCAGGGCCCAGCAACAAGCCATCACTGCAAACCTGCAACACAGAGGGAAGCAGAACAATATGGGTCAAATCAAATGTCTGTCCACAAGCAATTTCAGGGTTGGGTGGTTTGTACGACAGCGTATTGTAGGTTAAAACATTTTTAATTATGGAGCCAGTGGGAGGTGGATAAATTTCCAAGAAAAAATTCAGAAATTCTCTGAGATTAAAGTCACAAATAGTTTTTTTTTTTATGTTCAAGGAACCACATCGCTTCACTTTGTAAGGTAGGATCAACCTCATCACACCACAATCATCACAATCGAACGCTGCGGTAACCTGAGCTACCGAGTGTAAAATATATTAATTATATTAGTATTTATGTTCAAGAACACAGAAAAAACATGAATGAAAACGCGACGTAAATGCAGCTTTCAGGACCTTCTCTTAGCTCAGAGGCCGTCCTCCAGAGAGGACATCAGAAACTGCAATCTTTAGAATTTATCGGGTAACTCACTGGCAAAATAGGGTCTAGCATGAGGAAAAAGTTAAATTACAATGCATACCATTGTCAGCGTTATGCTCATTAAATCACACAGAAAGAACATGGAAAAAAAGCGTGTATATGTATCTTTCGGGACCTTTGCTTCGCTCAGAGGCCATCCTTACCATAAGAACACTACTTAAGGTGCAACGAAATACAGACGGCAGCTGGCGTTACCATGGTGCTGCAGTTTTTTCTTGCAAATTTATGAGAATATCCTATTTTTTTTCTGGTAAATTTACGACATTAATCTTGGAGATTCTGTGTTGTTTCTCTGAATTTTACCACCAACCCCCGGCTACTTTTTTTTTTTTTTTTTTTCCCACTTACAATGGCTCTGATAAACAGTCGTAGTTTTGTGTTTGTTAAAGACAACAAAAATCGAGAGCTGGTGTCAAACTCATGGTATTGTAATTAAATGCCACACTTAGTGTAACACCTACAAGACATGTTAGATTGTCCTGAAACAGGAGCTGCCTGTACAGCGCTGATATCAACAAGTGAGATATAATCACTTCTTAATCAAGAAGTACATGTTTTATTTTGCCACCTCTAATATTTTGGAAAAGGAAGCCGTCACCTCAGCACCATTGTATTTAGAAGGAAACCGTGTTCAGTTACTTAACAGCTATCGAGTGATTATTCCCTGAAGTCTTTGTGGATAGTCAACACTATTCAGGGTTTTTCCAGCACACGGGGTATTTTGGTGGGTGCAAAAGAACATTTTAGAGCTTTCAAAATAAAATAAAAAAAGTAGGCACAAAGCATATATGATGGATTTGGTTTCTCTGAAACTACACTATTAAGATTTGCAGACAGCGCTTAAATGCAAATCAAAATTAAGGTTGGAATTGACCAAATGAGAGCATACACAATAAAAAATAAAATACAGACATTATTGTGCCCCCTTTCTGTTTAAATTTGTGAATAAATATTAATAGAAGATCATAATTTCTTCATAAAGTTAAGGCCGTTAGTGTTCAGAATGACAAACAACCACCCAAAAGTTCAACTCTGACTGACTTCAGTCAATCGAGCATCCCAAACTAATCCAGCCAGGTGGTCCACCACTGTAGCCCTGCTCTGAGCCTGGAAAAAAACCCCAGTTATTACCCAGCGGCGAGGAGGTGACAGACTCCCTCGTTGCAAACTGGATGTTGAGGACACAGCCTGTGAATAATAATGCCGTGGTGGGAGAATGGTGCCTCTGGGCGCTGGCTGCTCCTTCTTCTTGACAGTTGCAGGATTGCTGATAAGCTTTAACATTCACCAACACTGGTGGCTGCTCCCATATCACACACACACAGGGTGTCAGCACACTTCATTTGGTGAAAGTCTGCAATAACATGCTTCACTGCAGAAGTCTACAAACTTACATTTTGTTTTTGTACTGAAGACAAAGATAAGATTGAGCAAGAGTTCAAACATAAAATGAGGATTGACTACTTATTAGTACATTTAATACATAATAGAAACAACTCCATGATTTGGAGGCAGGCCAATCTATCCATCAGTGTTTTCAGACTCTTTTTTTTGGTTGAAATTTTAGAAGATAATTTATACTTTTATTGTTGAAAGGGGAACTTTGGTATTTTTCAATGTGGACCCTATTTTCCCATGTTTTTGTGTCAAACTGACTAATAGGGACAACAATTTTTGAAATTGTTCCAGTACAGAGGGAGAGCGCTGTACATGGCAGCTGCTCACAGGCTCCAATGTAATCCCATTGGGGCAAGCTGGCTCCGTCATTCACGTCCACTAATAGTGCTTGTTTTTGCCATGACAGGCTTCGACTGATATTAGTAAAAAATGTTAAAAAGTGAAAGAACCTTGTCCGAATTTATCAGGGGATAGTATGACTTCTTCCACCTGCTTGTTTCGTCCATTTCATTGTTTTACAGCAATCAATTAAACAAGAAAAAGAAAACGTATTTGTATTTGTAATGTGTTTGTATTTGCGTGAGTGTACTCTGTAAATCAACGTACAGTTCGTCTGGACAGTTGATTGGTTGTGCTATTCTGTACCCATCCTTCAGATAGGCCGACATCTCGAAGGGGTCTATGTCGACGTAGGGGGTCTGACCCAGGGTCATCAGTTCCCACAACGTCACTCCGAAGGCCCACTGGGAAAAACACAACACGTGGTTAACACTGAGGCCGGTACTGAGCGTTCATTTACAACATTTTCTAAACATCATCAACACAAAGCTGTTGTCTTTAATGTGTTGGCATCAGACAGGATAAACAGAAACCACCACTTCTATTCAGAGTGCGGAAACGCTGCGGTGCCACTTGCATTTAAATACAAAAATTGGTCCACAGGAACAATGCGAGGAAATTATGCTCAAACATTTAATACAGAATATAAATCATTGCTGAAATCATTGTTTTTGTTAAGAGACTGGAAGTACACAGCAGCGTGGCCGTTATGTTTATGAAGACTGAGGGTTCAAGGAGCTGGGTCAGCGAGGGGCCCGCCCTGCATGTGTTGTTGTGCTGACCCTTCACGCTGACCTCGCAGAAGGAAACAAGGAAAGGAAGCGTTTGGTGTTACTCTTATTGTTAACCCATATCTAAGGTCACAGTATAAACTAAAGAGCTCACAGTACTGTTATTTGGTATTTTGGGAGTCAAGCTAATCCTTATCTAAAATAAAACTGGGCAGCTCTTGCTAACCTGACAGTGATTTATGAACTCTCTGGCTGTCAAAGTTAACACTATAATAACGCATTAATGCAAATTCGCCACTAATTTCTTTAACGCAACTTGTCCAACCATGTCGTACTAGCTTGTCTAGAGGAGGCTAAATAACACTTCAAACTTAAGCTTAATTTTGGCAAGGAAAAATTGCCATGCCCATTTTCAAAGGGGTCCCTTGACCTCTGACCTCAAGATATGTGAATGAAAATGGGTTCTCTGGGTACCCACGAGTCTCCCCTTTACAGATATGCCCACTTTATGATAATCACATGCAGTTTGGGGCAAGTCATAGTCAAGTCAGCACACTGACACACTGACAGCTGTTGTTGCCTGTTGGGCTGCAGTTTGCCAGGTTATGATTTGAGCATATTTTTAATGCTAAATGCAGTACCTGTGAGGGTTTCTGGACAATATTTGTCATTGTATTGTGTTGTTTATTGATTTCCAATAATAAATATATACATACATTTGCATAAAGCAACATATTTTCCCACTCCCATGTAGATAAAAGTGTTAGTACTTGACAGAGCTCCCTTTTAGGTACATTTTGAACAGATAAAAGATGTGTGATTAATTGTGATTAAACCTGCAGTAGGCAGAATATTTTTGGCATCATTGGGCAAAAATTCCATAATAACCTTTCAGCATATTGTAATTCAAGTGTTCTGAGAGAAAAGTAGACTTCTGCTCCTCCTCATCGCTCTGTTTTCAGGCTTTAGAAAAATCGAGCCTGTGACGGGAGACTTTGGCCAATCACAGGTCATTTCAGAGTTCCTGTTGGCTGTACTCCGGCTCCTGCTTGGTATTCCCTCAACTGGTCTCAATATGGCTCACAAACTTTCTCATTTTACAGCTAAACAATACACTACAAGATGTTTTTTTTGAAAACATTTGAGGCGAGAAATAGACATTACAGTAACAGAATATTAATTCATATTTGATCAGCGCTGCCTAGTTTGACCGTTTGGTCGGAGTTTGCGAGTGATTGACAGCCGGCAGCTGGACGGCAGACTCCAGATCAGCTCTGACTGCTTGTTTTCCTCCGGTCTGTGAAATCTTGCAGATAACATTAGGTGCACCGGAGGACACAGAGGCATATGGCTTTTTTTCAGATTACCTGTCTCATGCACTACTGTCAGGATATAGTGACCGTTTTATAAAAATAACTTTTTTTTTTTTAAATCATATTTGCTCCATTTCTACCCACTGCAGCTTCAACTATGGACAATCACGCAATTATTTGCGTTTAAATATTTTAAATCGATTGACAGCCCTAAATATGATCCCTGAAAGGAGCAGGTTTCTGTCGTGTTAGTGTTTCCTAACCTCTAATGGGGTGACACCGAGCCTTAAAAAGGAAGTGAAGGGAGTGATTGAGGACACAGGACACAGTGATGGGAGGGCTACTTAGAGGAAATACGTGATGTACAGTAATCCACCCTGTTCCTGCATCAGTGCCCACGCCTCTGCCAACGTTCCCGTCAAGGGCCTAAATAGTCACTTTCTCATCCCGTCCCGTAGGTATCCAACGTGCGTAACCACTGACATAAGGATGTGGAGCATTTATGTGCATAACACCGACGTGTGATGCTCTTTTATGATGCTACGCAGCTCCGGGTACTTGTCTGGACTTCCCCTAAATCTTAGTCGGTGGGTATTGCCAGGCGTCTGTGACTGTAAGTGTAG